>VXAY01000862.1:716458-844701 GCA_013399855.1 Oxyruncus cristatus
ATATATATATATATATATATAGCTATTTAGCTAGGAGGGGAGACATGCAATGCCTTGCAATGATCTGTTTAACCACCATCATCTTTTATGGGAACCATCTCCTGAGCTGTGTGCAGCTCCTGATGGGTCTGCAAATAGTTGCTTATGATGTCTAGGTAACAACACACAAGTAACATAAGGAATATGCTGGTGTCCATCTCACAGGAAACATGAATGCACTTGGTGTGGGTGTAGTGATCCAGCAGAGACCACTGCACCAAAAACTCACATTCCCCAATGACACCACTGCTCACTCAACACAATCCCACTGTGCACGAAGAAATACTGGTAGCCAACTATATTTTCTTCCTGTCTGCAAGACAGTCTGAGTTTCACCAAATCCTCAGTTCCTAGAATTTGCTTCAGGCCTTGCAGTTCTCAGACATACAGTTCTTCACATATGTGACTCACCAAATTAATAAGTCAGACGCCCAGACTTAGTCAAACTGTATACACACACAGACCAACCAGCATCTGTTTCAATCCCCAGAGTGAGGTTTAGACTCAGATTCCAGGAATAGTGAGACATAGAGGCTTCAAGACCAGTGTTCACAAGCTCCTGAGGGCCTAACCTACCACAGAGACCTTTCAAATAGAGGATGCAGAGTTGGTAGCTTCATGTGACACACTAAACGTTCCCTTGAGCAGAAGGAAAGACTTCTGGAATATTTTACGACAGATGAATGTGTAAGAAGTACTATTCTGGAGTAATCGACCTCCAAATAACATTTCCAGTAACTTTCAAAAAAAAAAATCCCCAGTGCAGATACAAGATTTAAAATTCTATATTATTATTTCTTTCCCCAATTATGCTACCAACCGTGTTAAGTAAATCCCATTGATGTATTTTTTCAAGTCTTTCTTAATGACTAACTCTGCTTTTCTTCTCCCCTGAAGCCTTGGGATTAATACCACAAAGGGGTTACATTTTTTGTCACTGCTATCCAAACGTAAGCAAAGTAAGAGAAAACAGATTGTTTCAAGATCCTAATCAGAAGGCATAAAGATCAATGTAAATAATTATTTGAGCTTGTTCTTAATTTCCCAGCCCTTCACAAATAAACAGTCTTATACTACTTCAGTTCTTACACATCTACCCCAGCATAAAATCATCTATAGGTCTCTTATTGATTACCCCCAACCAGCATACTGTTTGGGAACTTTTACCTGAAACTGAATTTTCTTCCTAATTTAATATGCATCTTCAACAGGAAATGCTTTCCAGCATTTAAAATAACACATATGCATGTAACCTCAACTTCCCCAAACATGTCTATTGCACAGTCATCTACCACTTTTGAGTTTAAGAAGTTCTTCATTACTTCCAAGAGGAGAAATTAATTAATCACAGAGCAAAAGAAAGAAGAATTTTGTAGTGTGCTAGAGTATTATATGGAATTACAAGAGGATTACAAGGAAGATACTCTCTGTTGAAAACCATGATTTACAAATCCATTTTTGCATCACATATAAGAAGAAGTGACCTGCTTTAATCGAATCAACTCATGAGTCTGCAAATATTTCAGTAAGATTCAATCCTCAGGTACAAAAACAAAAACATGCATAAACATCACAGTACTATGCTGATTTTGAACAGACCCATTCAAATCTAACCTTGTTCAGTGACATGACATACAGGAAAGAGACATTTTTAATCAAGAAATCAGCAAGTGGGTTGCAAAGACACTTTCCAAACACTGTCAAAATAACACTGTCTTAAATGTGATTACCATGATCCTATTCTGTTTTGCAGACTACAGTAGTGTCACACTCTCACTAAAGTAAAAAAAGCTGATATCTACCTGAAAAGGTGAGGAATACAAGCCCTTCTAGGAAACAAAAGGATGAACAATACTTTAAAATATTTAATATCTCACCCTATTACTTTACAATTGAAAATTAATTTAAGATGAATATTCATTTGTAATTATTTCATAATTTCTTCATGGTAACATGTGTATTACATGGATGCATTTTGTTCCAAACATGACCAAAACATGTCACTTACCTTTTCATTATTATAATAAGAAATGCTGTCTCCATCAAATTTAACCCAGCGCTTCTGAAACACACGTTTGCTGTGAATAAAAAAATTAGCACAATTATAAACACAAGTTAACATTGTCTTTTAAGAATTTCTCAAGCACAAATTACAGAAAGGTTTATTTTCCTGTGTTTAGGCCTAAGCATTTGAAAATTAAAAGAAATCTTAGCTCTATCATATCTTTTCAAAAGAAGAATGTCAATTTCAAATATAATAAAAATATCCAGATACAAGAAGTGCAGTATTACTGGACCTTCTTCTATAAATCAGTGTCTTCATGCTTATAATCAATTCAGTTTTCTTTCTCTCAATTTCCTTGCCATGTACTCTCTATTGCATCTGAACTTTCAGAGAAAAAAGAATTTTCAAAATGTAGTTTTGCTTGAGGCTAACAAGGATGAGAACTGACTTCTTATTGTAGGTAAACAACTATTCTGAACACAGAGCAAAACTTTAAGTGCTACAAGCTCTGTTCACATACTTTCCAAAAATGAAAGCTGAGAACCTAAAATGACCATCTCATTGTAATGCTTATGAGAAGGAAATCTCCATTTATAGGCTACAATATCTCCAATCATAAATATCAACACATCACCTCAACACTCTCTTTCCTGGTCGATGAATAAATAGCAGTCATGCCACATCTCTCAACAAGTATATCATGAAATTTCATTTTAATACGTGTTATCAACTGGACATCATTTGATTATTTCAGTATACAGTTAACTCGTGTTCTATAAGGACTTTCTAAGAAAATATATTTTTACATGAACCTAAAGAAGTCTGTTATGCTCATTAAAAAGGCTGGCAGCCTGTTAGTTACCATCTCTAAAAGTTTCAATTCTAAAATCTATTAAACAAGTTAATTAAGCAGCAACAAGACCCCACTAATGTCTTTTCCCAACATTATTTCCTTTCCTGCTAAATAAGTGCTCTGCTTTAGGATCAGTAGACTGTGATAGCTTATCAAAACTTTAATCAAATAGCAACTCTGGCTTAATTAACTTGTATTATATGACTACAATAAATCATAATTTTTCATAACCTGGAAAGGCCAATGTAAAATCTATTTTACATTAAAATGTCAATAAACTTCAAGATGATGCAGGGAAGAGTGAACCTAAGTACCACATACAATGTGAGCAAGCTGAATAGCTTTATAATTTTTAGTGAGTTAACTAAAATAGAGAGGCTGTGCTTGTATTGCATGACTTGTAGCAATTTAAGAAAACGGTCTATATTCTTTTCTCTGAGGAAACAGAAACTGCCATATGTAAACTGGAGCTCTATAAAAAGCATGGGAGGTGTAGAACAGAAAGATTCAGTTGGTGGGAACTGAAATAAAATATGATGATGCTTCAATAGTTTGAAAAACTTACTTGTTTTTTCCCTTTTTTTTTTTAATTCTTCAGATATTTGAAAAGGAGTATTTTAAGAAAGAGAAACAAAAATGTATCATTCATTGAACCACATTTGAGAAAAAGACCTTGAAATGTAGCCAAAGAATATCATTGGATCAAGGCTAATGACTCTACAACTGTTCTGCTCAGTACTAACCAGTACTAATTTGGGGGTTAACTCATTGTGTTCCAAATAATATATTCTCACACAACACTTTATTAAAGCCTTCAAAGTTTGTTCACAACTCTATGCCTTCGAATAATGCAAGACAATTGTAATCAAGAACTCTACTTTATCACTCAAAAAGCTAACTGCCAAAAGTGTTGCTCAAAACAAAAAAGAAATTCCTATAAGTGAAACAAAACAAAAGGTACAACTAACTGCAGCTCTCCAAGAAGTCAGCACATTAACAATTCTGAGGAAAAAAAAGATGTAAAAAGGCATATTATATGGGGGAAAAGTCTTTTGACTCTGTGTATAATTATTGATTCTTTAGCCAAAGTAAACAATGACAATCCATAAATGTTAATGAAACTTTTAAAGCAATTTAAAAAAGAAAGAAAATAGGTTTGAGCACATTGAAATTCCATGATGGTAAAACGGGTTTTTTAAACCAGGTTTATTCCTTCTTGTTACTTACCCTCAACAATGTATCAACGCAAAACCAAAATTTAAAAAGGAAAAAAAAAACCTTCTTGTCAAATTATAATCCTTAGAAAAGAACAAGAAAAAAATGGAAATTGCTATACAGCAGAGGTGCTTCAAGTGGTTCAGACTCTGTTGTATTCTAAAACATTTTAATTCAATAAATTTCTCACTAAACTGAAAAAAATAATATCTATGCTACTTGCTGAGCAGTGATGATTATTATAGCCACAAACAATGAAAGGAAAGGCCAAACAGTTTAATACCTTTCAGTGTAGCTAAAGACAAAATCCTTAGAACCCAGAATGCAGATGTACTTGAATAGAAGTACAGTAGACCTATTACAGCCCTAACAAGTACAGCAGTTTTAATTTCTAGATACTAAGTAGTAGCGAAGATCAGAAACAGACTAAAAAAGTAAAATTGTGCCACTTTCAATAGAAAAAGGAATTCAGAAGTCATAAGAACAAATGGGGAGAACTGAAGAGTACAATTTAAAATGACTAGTCTATTCAACTTACTAATGAGGAAGTTAGAAGAATTTCATCATTTTGCAAGTATTTACGGAGGGAAGATTTGATAATGCAGCATTCTTTAGCCAAAATCAGTTTAATAATAGCTGGAAATTAAAATCAGTTAAAATAAAACAATGAAAAAACTCATAACAGAAATTAAACATAAGATTTGTTGTTGTTGTCTAACCTCCGTATGTGGCAAAGTGTATTCACTTTCTATTGTGTTCCCCTCTCCTTTTCATTATTTGAAATCTTAAAATAAGACTTGGGCTCAGATTCCTCCCATCAAATTTTAGGCACATCAGTAAACTAAACTAGGAGTCAATTCACCCCAGTTCAATTTATACAAGCAATTCTGAAAGCAACACGACCTTCAGTCACACTAATTGTTAAGTTATCATCCATGGCCAAATTAGTAAAGCAGTATTTCAGAATTGGAGTTAGTTTTCACTTATTCTGTGGCCCAGAGAAAACTCAGCAAAAATGTAATGATTAGAAATACTGGTACAAATTCATTCTGTATTTTTCCGCTTGAGTTCATGAGCGGTGACCAACATTTTTAATAAAATATTTTTCCTGAGTGCCCTCATAAATAAACTTTAGGATAGGTAACACTAATAAAAGCTTTTGAATTCAGCAGAGTCCAGTGCTCTTTCAACAAAAACAATTCCCCTTCTCCTCCCACCACAAATATTAAGCAGTGACAAAATACAAACTTAACATCTCTCATGCAAACACACATTGTCACAATTATACAGTAATCACTGCAAATACCATACCCTTGAGGGGATAATTTATCCAGCCATCCTGCTTTAACCTTCTTTACTGACGGTCCATAAAAACAAGCATACGGTGTTATTGATTCATTTCCAATCAAAGTCTGATCTCCACTAAATTGCGAAAAATTCATTTGTTTACTGACCAAGTGATCAGAATCTCCACTTTGTATCTTACTACAAGAAGTTGAGTGTGCTTTGGCTTTGTTTTTCTTTTTCTTTAAAGGCAAAGAATGTCGTTCCACAACAGAATATACAGATTCACTTTCAGATTCTTCTGGTCCCAATGATTGGTTTTCCTGAGACAAGGATTCATTTTTTACAAATTCCATTGTCTTCTCTTCCTGATTATTAATGTAACTGGAAAGGAAAAGCACAGTTTAATCTTAAAATGTATTACTAGAATGCACAAATACATAAAATTAGTAATCAGAACAAATATTGGTAAGACATATTATATATATATAACTTGTATAATCATTGTGATAACCACAGACATGCTAAACACAACCTGTCTTTTAACAATGGCCATACTGAATCCTACTTTCTCCATTCAACAGGAATGGTAGCAACATAACACTCCTTTAGAAGCCTGAACAGAAATTGAAAATTAATTCTCCTTCCTCAGAAAACTTGCTTTGCTCATTTGAACACTTTGGAGGACTTGCATTATCACCTCTCTCTTCCAGCTCCCACCTCAACAAAAGCCTGGTGCAGACTGGATAATTAAGGAGAACATTAGCTCCCATTTCATCAAACCACTGGCCACTGCCTCATGACAGTAGTGGATAATGGGTTTTAGTTTTGTGTTTTATCTTTTTTTTCCAGTGAGGAGATAGACCATGAGAGTACTCAGACATGGTAGCTGGGAGAGATACAAAAAATCAAACTTGTGCCTTCCTTGTTCTGACTGGGGAAAACAGGGACACTTTCCAAATCCACAAATTATTCTGAAACCTGGTTTAGACAGTCTTGGAACAGCCACAGAGCCTAACTTTGCCTCATATAGGATAGGATTAAAGGTTCCAACAGGAGAAAAACAATACAGTCATGGTTGTGCCTTCAGAACTAGAGATCTGCTTGTGACTTCAGTAATAACTCTTTCCTCTTTACACTTTGACTTTCTAACTCTTATTTAATACCATAGATTCTTGGAAGGATATTCTTCATTCATTCCTAGATCCAGTTTATTTTCACAAGCCAGGCAATCATTTCCACAAAGTTCCTAGAAAAGAAATATATTGTAACCAACTTTTGTACCGAAGTAGTGATGTTTAAATTACTGTGGGTATAAATCACACACAAACAACAGCCTAACTAGCAAAGGTACTCTTTCCCATATTTTCAAATATGCATTTAAAACCTCATTTTTTTTAAAGTATTCAAAGAAATTTTATTTTCAACATTTTCATTTTAAATAATGATACTCATATAAAACGCTTCAGCATAATCCAAAATACCTGATACAAACAAATCAGGTAAGGAAATCCAGTGTGTAGAAGTATCAGTGCTCTGATTTTTCTCGAGGTACCACTGATGTCCAGGTTTCAGTGGATATAGATTTTCTTCCTAGTAGCTGGTACTGTGTTTTGGATTTAGTATGAGAATAGTGTTGATAACACAGATGTTTTAGTTGTTGCTGGGTAGTGCTTACTTTAAGTCCAGGACTTTCCAGAGTCGCGTGCTCTGCTAGCAAGGAGATGCACAAGAAGATGGGAGGGAGCATGGCCAGGACAGCTGAGCCGAACTGGCCAAAGGCATATTCCATAGCACAGAAGACCATGCTCAGTATATAAACTAGGTAGGGTGAGGAGAGGGAGGTTGTTGGCTGGGAGCTCCTCATTGCTGCTCAAGGCACCAGTCAGCAGGTGGTGAGCAATTGTATCATGCATTCCCTGTGGGTTCCGGTTTTCATTTCCCTTTCTCCCTCCTTTCCATTACACTTATTAACACCATTAGTATTATTATACTTTACTTTGTTTCAGTTATTAAACTATTCTTATTTTCAGTGGGGTGGGAGAGAGTGAGCAGCTGTGTTCTAATTGCGAGCTGGGGTTAAACCATGACAACTGAATATTTTTTAAGCTCAAGAGCCACTTCTTGCATGCAAGTTAAGTACCATTTATGAGTTGCCACTGCTAGCCTATCTTTCCTTTCAGTATTTCTCAGAATTAAACCTACAGCCTTCATAGTATACTAAGGATAAAATTCAAAATCATAAAGTAATAAATTGGCAAATTCAAAATCATAAAGTAACACTGAACTCAGCAATACTGAATATATCTTATTTTTTTTTCCTAAGATCTTTTTTCCTAAAAGGTTCCTTTATTAACTTTTGTTTAGAAATCTTCATCACAAATTGCTTGCAGTTTGCAAAATGTCAAGGTTAACACCACTCATTTCACATTTCCTAAACTAGATGTGACAATCATATTGCATTACTAAGCTTCTCAATATTCATCTTTCTTCCATTAAAAAAAACCCTAAAATTAACATCTGTGTGCTTTTTGATGGAAGCATTTTGATTTACTCATTTAATCTTTGATGTGTATTAATGAAGCTGAACGATGGCAGAAAAAAGTGGACAAGTTTTCACAGCATTGCCATTTGTTTTTTGAGCTGCAGCACCTGATCTTGTACTTGAGGACTGTCACCTGGAAACATGGAAAGCCAAGATTAAAAAAAGGAAATAGTCCAAATCAGAGGAAGTTCACACTGCAGCAAAAATGCAGAAATCACAGACCGATGCTAAGATAAACCTAGGTGAACTGTCTGTCTTCCTCTGCCAGTCAGATCCATTAAAATAATAAAAATCCACCAAAACTCAGACACCCACACATCACAGTATTATGTTGCAGCATCAAGGGCTAGACAAAGAAACAAATAAAGAAAACACAAAAACACAACACAAACCTAAAGAACACAAAGCCAAAAAGAATCCATATACCTTGCAAAACAAATTAGGTAGAAAGTAGTGGACAGGTTGCTTTTCAGTTTCTCAATCACTTGAATTGTCTGGAATCCCACCAAAGGATTGTAAATGGCAGTGTCCCACTTCTACACAACAGTCAAGAGGCTAATATCATGACCCACAAATGAAACATCTTCAGAGTAAACTGGCCAGTATCCTTTATCTTTGTTTCCTTATTAGGATGCATTCCCAAACCACACCCACAGAAGCTATGTAGTAGTACCTCTTCCTCCCTGTCATGAACCATTACAACAGTTTGATGGACTGCTTGTCCTCCCTCCCCAGACTTCAGCACCTGGGCAAGTGAATTCAGTGAGCCAGATAACTTCCAGGCAATAACCAAGAAATGCATTTCTATTGCCAGTAGATTTTAAAATGCAGAAGTGCACAAATGAAAACAGGTTGTGGGTAAAAAGAGTTCTATATGCCCCAAGACATGCCCAAGGATTTCCAATGTGCTGTTTACAGAGATACCCTTCAAGATGCTCAGACTTAAGATGAAACAAAGTCCCCATCTCCCACCTCCTACAAATTTTTGAGGTATTATACAGCAGCATTTTCTCCTGTGGACACCTTTGTCAAGATAGCTATATACATTACACAGAAACTGTCTCTAAACATGTACTGTTCTTATGTATAGGAAGCACTCACCCTTAAGGAAGAAATCTGGCTTCTGGATCCCAGACAGATGGAACTGCCTACTCAGAAGTCTGTATAAGTCTACTTTAGATCAGGAAGTAATTCAGATACATTGAGCTTTTTCTAACAGGGAATCTTGCTGATTTGAACAGCATGATAGGAACCCCAAATGCTAAAAGACAGACTGCATGAAGGGTATCAAGCTTGAGCCTACATTAAATGAAGACTCAACGCTATTCAGGACAAAGGCATCTTCCTTAAGAGATGCTACCTTAATCTTCCATTAAAGCTGATGTCACACAGTTCTCAGGCTGATTCTTGAATCATGGTTTGGCAATACAATTTGATAACAGGTCCATAAAGATAAATTTCTCCTTTAAAAATATCAAGGTTCTTTGTGTTAAAATAGTAAGATTTGCAGTCTAGCCGGCCTTCCACAGCATCACAATACTTAGGAACTCACACAATTTACTGAACTCAATATGCATGCTTAATTTAGTCCGACTGCCTACAGCAAGAAATAAAGCCAATATTTCACTCTAGAGGCCTGAACTCATTAGAATTCAGTTTTCCTCCGAAGGAATTCTAATCTACTTGACTGTTTTAGTTGGACACAACAATAAAACAGCCTTAAAACATTTGGATTTTTGTGTTATTTTTAAATCGATAGAAAAATCCCAGTTCCTCCTTCAGGTTGCCCTTTAGAGATTTCCCCTTCTACTTGTCTTTCTTCCTGAACCAAATCAAAGGCATATTTTCTTTATAACCTTCATTCCCCTGTTCTCTCATGCTCACTTACATCCAATCTGTAGTGACTCATTACCTATTTCTACAGGCATTCCCTTCATAAAAGCCCACAGAAGCTTTTTCTTTACACCAATGAAACAGGAAGAAGGGTAATGGCCAACTTACAAGCCCTTAGAACAAATTTCAGTCAGTATAACAACTTGTTACCTTTTCTTCTACATAAACAAACTATAGTCTCATGTGACTTAGCATGAAGCAGCAGTTACAAGCTCTAAAATGTCTGATATTTTACAGTGTTATCTAAATATTCTGGTTTGTTCCTTCATACCCGATGAAAAAAATATGAAAGTGAAATGTATCTCAGGATGTTTCTTTTATGGTTCTTCTTTGTGACCCCTGTCTGCAATAAAGCTCTAACAGAGCTAAATTTAGCTATCACAGGTCTGTGATAAACATAAAACTTAAAAAACTGTTCACAGACATGAAAGGGATATTAAAACACAAATCTTCAGATCAGGAAAATTATGTTATAATATACTGCATTAATCATGATTCTAGAACCAGCAGAAATAGTGATTTAATTTCAGGCAGTTAATCCAGTTTAACAGCATGGTATTTTTGTACTTGCTGCCTTCGTAAGATAAGAAAGAGTGCTGACAACCTTTCTGGGTATGCTTTTTCATAACCAACCATTTCAATTAAATGTACAGAATAATGCCAAGAAGTAACAAGAGAGCTAGGAAACTTTTTCTAGAAAATCAGCTTATGCCACTGAACTAATTTACTAATTAAAAAATTTTGAATTTTTAAAGAAATCGGCACAGACACCATTAACTGGCACAGACAAGACAGTGCAAGCAAGGAAAGAAAACGAACACTAAAAAAATCATTTCATGTACACACAACAAAAACAAGAGGGAAAAAAAGGCATGAATTTATGTGTACCTCCTTAAGAAGTCAACAACAAAAAGCACAGTATATTCTCAAAAGAAAGTACCTACCAAAAACAGAGTTCACTTTTATGCTTATAAAACCACTCCCACCAGAGGATGAAATTTATTTTTACTGACTAATTCTTAAAAAGTTAAAATTGGAGAAAAAAAACCCTAGGCATCCATTTGAATAGCTTTTATTTTTGTCAGTAGTTTACAATAGCTTAAAAAGTGAAACCTTAGAGTGAAGACCAGAACAGAAGAATTTTCTGTTTTCTTTAACTCTGTGGCTTGAGATTGGCTGGAAGAAGTATAAGCAATCACAGAATCAACAATTTCTGGTCTGCATCCTGCTGAGGCAGAAGCAGGAGCTGGAAATTCATGGCATTTGGCAGACGCCTCATGAAGCTAATTTACCTCCCAGATATCCACATGATTCAGAAGTCTGTCCATATGCCATCAGTAGCACTCACACCATCAATTACTGACCCCAACAAAAACGTTCACTTTGAAGAATCCTAAAACAACGGTGACTTACTGGGTATACAGCAAGTTTAGGAGATGCACAACAAATAGCAGAAGTCCTGAGAATTTTCATACAGGAATTGAAAAAGGGTATGGCCAAAAGTGACAATTAGATCACCTGATCTATTTTGCAAGCTGCACAATACAGGATATGCACAAGTTTGTGTAGGGATGCCCAGTTTTGGTCTGCAATTGCCAGATGGAGAGAAGTCACTTTTACCTTTACTAGTACATTCTAAAGGTTATTCACCACTTGACCCCAATTATGGAAAAAAGTATTGCAATATACCACTGTACTTGCTTAAATATAGTGGCTCTGGACATGGGGGGGGTGGGGGGAAGTCTGTTATCTTCCCTATGTTGGTTTGAAAAAAAAATTAAAAAAAAAAAAAACACAACCAACACACACACCACAACTCTTACTATTGAACAGTACAATCAGTATCTCAGGATTAAGAAAAGTCATTAAACCTCAAATATTTACTTCATAAACCCTTTGCAGGTACCTAAAAAGACAGAAGAAGTACTGAAAACTAAAAAAGCCAAAAAATAAAAAACAATTAAGGGCAATATAGGATACCTAGCATGAAGATTAAAGTGAAGGTAGAGCATTTATATTCAGGCTTCTTAACTTACTTTAGTATCTTTAGGGTTGTCACAAATAAAGGTTTCCCCATATGGAGAGATGATGGCTGGCTTTTCTTCTGTGAAAGTTTCTTAAAGCAAAAAAATAAATAAATAGTCATAGAGGGCAATGTTCTACTAAAGTAATAATAAAATCAACAAGGGACACATTTTTCAGCTTGTGATTTCTCTGTTCTTCGCAGAAAAAATTTTGAAGAACAAGAAAAAATTTCCCATCTCTAACTAAACTTCAGACACATTTTCACCACAGCTACTACCACTATTACTACGTAATTTGAATATAACTTGCATACAGACATTTTCTTCTTTTCTACCCTGCATCAAGTTAAAATAAAAACCCTTTAGTTGTCTAAGGACCAACAGCTCCAAAGTGTAATTTATTCTGACTTAAAATTGCACACCAAAAATAAAGCTTTTGTGCACAACCTTCATTTTGTCATCAAGTATTTGCTTGAAATCAATACACATAACTTCCAACAAGAACGTAACTCTTGAATATGAAAGAAGTTTAAAACTGACTGTGCAAGGCTTATAAACTCTTCAGTAAAGTATTTATTACAATTAATTTGTTGGAGGTATGAGCATTAACAAACAAATAAAGCTGCACTAGTCAGGAGTAGGCTTCTAATATCTTCCAAGAAAAAGTTAACTCTGCTTAAAAAATCTGGATCTAATCTTAGAAACTCAAACCACTAGTCTAAAAAAGTACATTAAAATAAATAAAGTTTAAAGTCTGGGTTTTCTAATTTTTATTTTATTTGTTCATAATCAAAAACTAAGCAAAAACGCAGAAGTGGTTAAATGTCCTGCCATTACATAAATCACTTCTTTCAGACTTTTGAGATGCCTAATATTTCTTAAAATATGCAAGTCAATACTCATTTTAAACAGTTTTTGGTCCAAGGTTACTTTTTCTTTAATCTTCAAGATGTAAATATTACCGTCCTTTACTCACTGTTTTGTGAAAGTTGCCTCCCAGTGCAAGAAATATTTACAAGGTCCACATTTCTTCTTCTCTGAAGGGAACTTGAACAATACAGCACAAAATGAAAATATTAAGTGAAATGTCCCAGAAATTAACCATCTCATGCAGTTAAATGATCAAAATTATATACAAATATAGAAATAATAGATTTTAAGACTTGGGAAAATTTAATATATAAAAGTCATACAACAATTTGTTTTCCTCCCCTTTTGACACTGAATACTTCTTTGATCCTAGCATACGTCCTGAGTTTGGGGTTCTGTTTTGTTCTGAATTGTCCTTATGATACATTTAGATTGCTGGGAACAATGGAGATCCCACACTTTTCCCCAATCCTTTACCTACCCTTCTCCTTCACACTGATTACCAACAACTGTATTTATAGAAGGATGTAGTCTGAAAATCTAATTTAACATTAAACTCAGTGTGAGCCTGGGCAAGGGAATCCAGACAAAACATGCTCTCAACCACTGGAATAAAACAGCTGAAAAGTTTTGATTTCCTAAGGTGAAGTATTTTTCCACAAAGTTTTAAAACCAAGATATAAATGATATTGCATTGCAACTGCCTGCGACTACTCCTGCACATTCTGTAGGTGGGTAAGAATGTATCCCCATACACAACAGAAAAGTTATTTTATTATTGTTGTTGTGCTGGCCCCTAAGTACTTCAGTAGTTTCATGTATAGTGGCATATTATTATTAAGGTTTCAGGCTAAGACAGCAGCTTTATAATCAGAACACAGGAACAAATATGTGTGGCTTAGAACATTTCTATCCCCCCTTCACTACTCTAGCAGTCTGTATTAGAGCTTCTTTCTGTCAAGCTCTGAATTCCCCCACTAACACAATGAGTAATTTTCCGTCTTAATTTCATTTTCTCTGCTTAAAATGGTAAAGGTTCTAATGCATTCTTACAGAATATTCCATTGGTTGATAAATGCCATACAAAAATCTTACAAATTTTGTCTAACAGTTTGTAGGTCCTCGATCCTTCAAAATCAAAGATAAGTGTTTTACTAAAAATACCCATTTCCTAATTGTTGTTTCCGCACTTAAGCTATTGAGAAATTGTATTATTTTAATATTAGCTACATTTAAAACTTCAGAACTACTGCCCCTTGAAGTCCAAGTAGAATTGCTCCCTACTAAAAGATGAACTTTCTTTGTGACAGAAGGCAGACATTCATGAACTTATTTTTCAGTCCATGCCTAAATCTGCCTCAAAGAATTCATTAGATTGGATTCAGGACAGAAGCCACACCTTACAAGGTTACTTGACATTTCAAATGTTATCCAGGTTATGCAAATTAAGTTCCTTAGTGATATTTTGTAAAATCCTGGTTTTAGAAAACACAGAATGACTTTGGCCAGCTACAGTGTATAATTTTCTAGTTTCTATATATAATTGTTTTATCTCCCGAGTTATAATTTAAAAAAAAAAAAAATAAAAAAATAAACAGCAAATCCTTTAAAAGTCTGTGTTTCTTCATACATTTTACTAAAATTGATGAGGTTACATATTTTGAGGCTCCAATAGCAAACTAACCTCATGAGTTTGTACTAACCTAATTTTAAAGAACTCTGTATGCTTACAAAATCCCAACCTAACTTATTTCAAAGCAGATCATTTGTTAGGTTGTTTTTTTTAAAGGGTATTAGCAGCATTAAACTAAATTAAGAGTTGCAGATAAACAGCTTTGACTTGTAGAGCTTTTAAAATTATGGTTTCCTTCCTTATGTAAAACAGTGAGTCATTTGCTTAGTTTCAGAGTCAATGGACAAATTCAACAGGAAATGAAAAAAACACAAATTCACCTTTAAAAAAAAAAAAAGGTACCATTTTTAAAAAATCCTTATACCTACGTTTAGTGTATTCTTTCTTGATCACGTACCTACACGTATGTATGCATGGCAAAAAACCTGTTAATAAGCTAACTCTAGTCTTTGGGGTTTTTCCAGTAATCACAAATAAAACCTTTCTTTCATTTCTGGAAAGCAAATTTCCAACTTATGTTTAGTAAAAACTATCTCAAGATATAAAATAAATGAAAATTGTTTACTTTGAATAACTGCTTGAAACATTATGCATAACAAAAAACCTACAGTGCAAGCTATAAAATGATAATAATTTATCAATTCTCAATAGAATACCTAGATAGTTATTGTACAAATTGAATACGTGATTAAAAATACTGAAGACTTCTTCATGAGCAAAAAAAAGAAAAAAACCTTTAAAAAAAACTTATATAAATACCAATATCTGACTTTTCTTAACCATTTCGAAAATGAAATACCTCTCCTCTTGAATTTTCTCAATTCAAAAACTGAATACCTCAATCAAAGAAGATTGATTATATTCTTTATTTTGCTCTTTGATGGAAGATTAGTGAAAGCAGTCTAAGAAGTGCCAATCACAAAGTGTGACAATTTTGCAATGATACAATAATAATTTCACTTATTATTCAATTATCCCTTTGTTACAACTGTGGAGACTAATGCTCACAATTTTCATATATTAAGAGGTACCGGATGCGGCTCAGGCTACACACACTTCTCTACCACCCCTTATTATGCATAAACAGGATGAAAGGGTGTGATGAGGCAGTGACTGATCTTGCTAAAGGCCAAGAGGGTGGAAAGCTAAAGTGTCACACTGAGCTGGTTTATTCAATATACTCCTGTCACCTTGCAAATAAAGTGAGGGAAAGAGGTCAGTGCAAGCAGTAGTGCCTCAAAGTCTTTAGTGGCATTCATGTGCTTAGTGTTTTAAATGAAAGAAGCTTTTGTTTTCAAACTCATTCAAGACATGGCTTTTTTTCTATCCATCTCAAGACCTAACCCTCCCATAATGCAAACATATCAAAATTGCTCTAGCATGCTGTGTTCAAGTTTTGGGGTTCATAGACTGCTTGCAGAAGTAAATTAATGGTGATGCTTGACCATGCTAGTAGAGAGGGAGCAGCTTCTCTCTTCTGACAGATTTATTTTTTGTGACAGAACACAGTAGAGATACACAGCAGCACCCGCTTGGACACCTCATTAGTAATCTTGACCACGTGTATGCTAAGAAATGGAGTCTAAAGAATATCAGTACCAGGCAAGAAGTCTCAATCACAGGATCTGCCAAATGCAGAAAATGAATGATGCCTGCTCAGGCCAACCACCATTATCTATTTCACTTATTTATATTTTACCCCCAAAATGCAGCATGTTGTCCAGAATTACTTTTGTTCTATTTGTTCTTATTTATCTTAAAAAAGAATTAGAGCAATCCCAATACTAAACAAGTAACAAAATTGGGAGATATGAAAAAATCTAAAAGAATATCGAGTTCATTAGTCTGAAACTTTATCTGTGTAGCATTCTGTATAAAAACCGGGTCTACCATGTTATAAATCTGCTTCATCTTAATAACTAAAAATAACTTAATAACTAAAAATTAATAACTAATCTCCATGAACAACTGGAAATGCTTTCTCTGCCTCTATGGAATAGCCTTCATTCAATGCAATAAGTATGAACCCAGCATCTGTCAATAAGGTCAGTTGAGAAGGTTTGTCTACGCAATTCTGTAAGACAGGCACGATCTTTCTTGAGGTTAAAGATGATTGCAAGCTGCCATTTTAAAGTTCTGTATTAGTTCTCTGCCTCTAAAAATGGTTGCCAGCAAGGTTATCAAGAATGTTTCTGTGAAGTTTAAGTTCTGCTATAAAGTTGTTGTTTAGCCTTGATCTTCCTCAGACAGACTGGTCCTTCAGGATTTCCATATTCCTTTTCTTTATTGGAGCACAAAGACAAAAAAAAAAATAAGCTGGATCTCACAAATCAAATGGGTAATGAATTTAGTGACCCAGTCACATATCAATCACTAATAGACTGGGATTTGGAGGGTTTACTTCAATAGTGGGAAGATTACAAATACAGCATATTCTCTCTACTGGATAATTGTTTCTTAAAAGACATTAAAAATACTCATTTAGTAGCCTGTTATTATTATTACCTTTAAGGCTGAGAATCCCATTTTGTCTCAGCATGAATAGCTTTATTAAATGAAATAGGGAAAAATCACTCTACAAAATTTAACATAAATCTACTCCTCACCGAAAGATACGTATACTTAAGTTTCGGTAAGACATTGATTAAATATTTTTTAAGAATCTTTGCCTCTCCACCTGCTTAAAGAATTGTATTACAACATTTAATTTTGACTTCTTTTGGTAGCTTAAAAGAAACTTATAAATGCTGGGAAACCCCTGCGTTTAGAGCATGTATAAACTCGGTGTTTCTAACTGCTGAGATATGCAGATGAAAAAGCCAAGATAAATACAAAACGTTCTCAGACGTGCCCCTTCCAGGCATAGCTAGTGGTTAAAAAAAATATAATAACGAAAAAAAAAAAAAAAAAAGGCAGTCTAATGATTTGGATATGGATACACCAACAAATCTTTGCATATGCATTTCACCAGAAGTCTTTTCTTGCACATTTTTCTTCTGTTTAATAATGATTATTCAGCATGATGAGTAAAAGCTTTCATTAATAGATCCAAAAATATTACAAATTAATCTGTGGGGAGATATTCTTCACTTACAGTCTGTAATATTGTGATTGACTGCATATTCAGTGCCTATTATTTTTAACATTCAAACAATATTACTTTATTAAGATATGTCTGAAATTAAATTCTAACATCAGATATTTGCCTCTACTTTCCATCATATTTTTGCTACAAAAACTAATGCTTATCCAAGATAATAAGTGCTGCTCAGTAACTTGTGGATTCAAGTTATGAACTCAACCTTTTGAAGGAAGAAAAATACACAGTCACATCACTTGAATATTTCAAAAGAAATTCAAACTGCAAGGGTTCTATAAACTCTGAAAACCTTCCACATCTATCCTCTTTTTTCTACTTCTTTCTGCATGGGTTTTTCCCCCTGCTGGAATGCTACAGAAATATTTTTATAGTACAAATATCATTAAAAGCTAAGGGTTTGTTGTTACGAGAACATCAGCAAAAGCCAACACTTAATATAAGAAAATGATTGCATTCATTCTCCAAAGTTAACAATTAAATGACAGCCAGTTTAGAAATTATCCTGAGAGCCATCTTGAAGAAAGTGCTCATGTTTTATAGAGTTTTTTTCAACAATAAAGATCTCTTTCTTTGATAACATGCAGACACAGAGATACTTGGGGAGGTTACAAGGACGTGCTGTTCTAAAATTCCCCTTTATACTTTCATTTTTCCTTTTAACTTGCATTGAAGCTTTATCATCTTTCAATTAATTTGGCAACATTCATACCAGAGCCAGTGTATTTACAGCATATATTAAAAAAATCCACAAAAAAAAAAAAAAGAAAAAAAAAGCTATAAAAAACCCTGTGAGAAACCCCAAACTGTAATTTCTTCAATGATAGCAATTCCTCATTAGTAATAAACAGTAATTACCTTGATGAAGTTTGAACTTTACTTGATTCAGGAATTTCTGGTACAGGTCGATGCCTTAAGATAAAAGACCGGCTTGCTCTTGGAAATACTTTCATGCAGTTTAGTGTACAGGAATCATATAAGTCATTGTCTATCATTTCTCCTTTAAACTTATAGAATGGAGAATCTGGCTTACTATCAGATAAATCACCCTCATCTGCAAATCTCAGATGTTTGTTTTCCTTGTATTTTGTCTCACATGAATGAGCAAATGAAGAAGGAGGATCACTAAATACCAAACAGCCAGTCAAGTCCTCATCAGCTTGGTATGCAGCAGCTTCTTTCAGTGATGCATCTGGCTGAGAATTCATTTTAATACTTCCAGTTTCACTGGCAGCTTTTAGTATGCTGTCTGAATTCTGGTATAAACTAGAAAAATCCAGATTTGTCAAGTTATCATCATTTGCCTCCATTAAACTTTGCTCCGCGAGTTCAAACTTTCCCTTTTTAATGTAAGCTTTATTAAGAGGTTGTTCTGACAGTGCTGCAGGTATCAAGCCAGTCCCGTCTACACTTGAATTGCTTACTGGAGACTCCTGATCCGAGGACAAATATTGCTTCTCTTCTAAACCTTTCAAGTCTTTGAATTTTAGATTTTCACAGAAAAGAGAATTGCCCTGAATTTTTGAAAGACTGTTGTCTAATTGCTTAAGAATCCTTCTGCGATGCCCTGTAGGCAACACTCCCATTTGCTGAAGCACATTGTTGTTTATTCCCACGCAATCTGTCACAGTGTTATAGCCATATTCTTTAAAGTTAGGAATGTACTGTCCAAGGTTAATGATGACCAAAAATTCTTCAATATCGGTGCCATTGCCTGTGGATGACATGACTTCATACCGAATATTGCCCTACACAGTCATGTAGAAATAGTGTCAGGATGTGTGCATGTTCATTGGCAAGAAAGTTCTCTTAAACTTGGATCACAGCCAGCCAGCAGAGAATATCAGTTTCTTCAAGACACCTCTTCAAGTCTCTTCAGTTCAAACCGATTTTTTTTAAGCACTGCAAAGATATGGAAAACGCAATTAAAAAAAATTCTCACCTGAACTTCACAGTTATCACTTCACTACTTAACTTGAATAAAATTCTGAAAGGCCCCCTGTCTTTTTTGCAGTAATATTTTAAAATTATTTGTATACAAAAATTTCAACAGCATAAAGTAAACACCATACACGTTCCATCCTTTTGTCTTAGCCTATATAAAGAGAATAGCAAAATCAAAGTCTTCAGCACAAGTAATACAGACTTAAAACATACATTCGTTAAAACATACATAGTTAAACATTAAGATGAACAGTTAAGAAATGAATCTACACACATGCTCTTATTACACAGTATTTGGACATCAGGGAGAAAAAAAGTTATCTAAGACCAGGACAGGAACCTAAAGCTTTCCTGTTTCCATGCTAACACCAATTAACTACAGAATAGGGCTTCTGAACCTTAGAATCCTTTTAGCAAAGAAACAGACTTTCAGTGGAACAAAGGAAAAATGACTGGCTACAGCATTCTATGTGAACTGTGCATTGAAGCCCTCTTCAACTGAGAATCCAACTGAACAAGTACTATACTCAATAAAATGGTTTACAACAGTAGATAAGGCACTTCAAACAAACTGTCACGCCAGAAAACAGGAACCAGGTAACTACAAGCTTCTCAACTCTGTCAAGGAAGCAGTTTTCCCTTGGCCACAAACAGCAGAAGAGGCATGGCTCTATGTGAAAGTTCTGGCCTCCACACGAGAGACATTTGTTATCTCAAATGGAAAATACTAAGGAAAAATTTTCATGGCCAACTCAGGTCTTACATTCTCCAGATTTCAGCGATTTGAGTTATTCTTTCTTTCAGGGCCCTATCTAAAATCACAACTCACAAAATCCAGATGCTACTGTTCTGGAGGTGTTTGAGACAGCCTGAAATTATATCTCTTCAAAGAAGGTTTAATATCAGCAGCAGTCAACAGGTTTTTTCACCTCTCTGTACAAAGAGTATTTTGGCTTTAGGGAAATCTGCTGACTGTAGCAGCTGTCCTGGCATGCAGGTACTAGCCTTAAGCAGCCTGGAAAAGAAAGAAGAGCTTCAGTAGAACAGTGTTACGACTTAAGTAGCAATTAGAAAGTGAAAAAAATCCTATGCCCAGAGTTTATCCATGGTCATAGGCATTGATAACTTACTCTTCAAAGTATTTCTTGACAAAAAGCACAATAGTAATGATCTAGAATTGAAGCTTAAAAGGTTGCCTAAGTTTTTCTGTATCAGTTCCTCAATAAAGGATAGAATCTCTTCCTGTGATATTCCTCCAATGTCTTTTGAATATACAAGTTGTCATTCAGAAATTAAGTCATAAATAAATCTTTATGCCCCTTTCTCATTCCCTAAAGCCACATAGAAGTAACTATAAATTTAAAATAATGTACTGAATGAAGCACAACCGTTATCACCGCTATTGGTGATTGTACTTTATTATGATTATGAAATAAATTATTTAATAACTACCTCAATCAACAGAAGTCTTTTCTTACAAAATTTCATAAATATCTTCATTACTCCCACACTTTTTCAAAAAGTGATAATCTGAATCAAGGGAAAAACTAAAGTCTTCATACTAACACCATATATACACGTAGTGACAGAATAATAAGAAAAGAAGGAGATGAACAAACCTACATTTTTCTGAAATCAACAGAGCACACTTACTATAAATGTTTCATTATTTAAAAGAAGTAATTGGATTCTTACTAGTCTCTTGAACTCCATTTTTGTGGAAATATTTTTATCAGCTTTGATCACTACCCACAAGTCTGAGAAGTGACTTATTACCTTGAATATTAAATTGGTACCATTAAAACTGTTTAGAGAGAGAGCTTTATAGGTCAATCAGATATCAACCTCTCAAGAGAGATTAAGTTTATTATGGAGTTAACCCTCACTGAAAGATTCCAAAGTCATTTAAATTCAAAAAGCCTTGGATTGAGCTAAACTGATTAACAATCCATTTTAAGATTTACCTTTGTCCTTTCCCAATTTGCATGCTTACCTAAACACTCATCTTTCCTTTAAAAATTTCAGACATCAGCATTTTCTCAAACTTTTCATATAAGCCTCTAGCCATAAAGGATGTAATTCAACAGTATGGCCTCCACCCATCTCTAAACCCTGGGAAATACAATTATAAATACACAGTGCCTTAAGAAGTTGAATATATATTCTGAAATTCTGAGTACAGAATGAAACAGTAATTAATACAGAAAATACAAAGTGGGAAAAAAGTAACAGACAGGTACTTTTGGGGCTAGAAAGTAGTCTTTCATTTATCCACTAATTAAAACAAAGAAACAAACAAACAAAAACCAAACAAAAAACCCCATACATATCCAAATATATAAAACTCCTACAGTGTTAGCATATCAGTTTAAGAGTTTTAAAATTGCAATTACAGCTGGTTATCTCAGCCATTTACACCTTCCTTGGCAGTTCTGGGTTTCATGGTAGCATTTGGCTATTTTTTCCCCTAAGGTGTTAGTGTTTGTTTTCAGACAGCATAATTCTCTCAACCCTTACACCTTTCGCAGTAACAAAAAATACACTTAGGAAAGTAGCTTTAGCTACATATATCTATCTATAAATAAATATGTGTCTTTTATGTAAACCTATATACTTATATCCACACACTCTCTTCGGTATTTAAATACAGTTTTACTACATGCAATAGCTTTGCCTACACCTTATTCTGGAACCCCTCCACTCTTGCTGCTTTAGGAACTCAAATAGCCATCTCTGGATAAACCACATAACAATGCAAAAGATTACTAAGCACAGAAGAAACTTTGTTTCCAAATCTGCAAGAATGATCACTTCTCACAGTGTATTTTATGAGCAAAACATGTAACAGTTTGAGGAAGGAAGGAACTGCTTCCTGAGAAGACATTTTGACCACAAAATGCTAACACTGCTAGAAGATGAAGCCCATGCCACTTTCTGTTTCTGTAGTAGTCTATGGCAGAAGTTGTCAATGCATCCATAAGGATTTACACAGACACGCTATAGATCTGGCCTGGCTATACAGATGATTAAATACCAGTAAGTTCACAGTCACATATTATTTTGTGGGTCTGAGCAAGGGGTATACTGACAACTGATTTGGTTTGACTACTCACACAAAGATTAAAGTAACAAACACCTAAACAAATCTATACATCCTAGTGAATATATTGCAGGCTAGTAGATGAATTCTGAATTGTTTCTTACAGTGTTTTTTTCTTACTAAAGGCTTGAACTCAAGAAGTATACAGAAAAGCAGAACTCAAGGACCACCGTATTCAATACACTAATCTGTTTTGATGTGATTAATATCAATTTTAAAAATAATTTAATCTCCTTAGTTTTAATTGCAAAAGAAGTCGTAATAAAAAATGTTTGTAAATCGTTAGATATGGAGTGCATATTTATGACATATGCACATTTAAATGAATACATTCATTCTCTTTCACATCCATATTTCAATGAGAGCATTAACACATATGGTCGCATACATCTTGTAAAACAAAACTTCTCTTAAGAGCAAAGCAAAATAGATTTTTCCTACATAGAAATATAAATTGAATAAACAAACAAAAAACCCAAACAAAAAACAAACAACAACAACAAAAAACAACCAACCAACCAAACAAACAAACAAAAAAAAACAACCAAGGGGAATTTGGTCTTGCTATATAGGGTAACCAAGACAAAAGTCATCATTCCCAACATGGTTACTAAAAATGGGAAAATGCTATAGTGGTTATACAAAAATCAAACTTCTTGGAAGCCACTTGACCATTCAATTTTATCAAAACAAGGACAAAGACCTAAATTGCTCTGTGGAAAAAAACAATACAAGGGAAACCATCCATGATTTTTTTGTAAGAAAATAAGTTTTGGCAGGGGATGAACCGCAGTGTGTTACACATCCCAAGCCGTCTATGGGATGATCCAACTTTCTTTCATAGAAGATGATGTTTCTCATACTTCTTTACAAACTGATTTTCAACTTCTTCCTTTTCCATTCTTATGGAAGGGACTTAGACAAGAATGACAAGAAAACTCAGAGTGGCCTAACAGTTCTTTTGTTTTACTAAAACTGACAGCTAAATAGCAACAAAGAAAAAGGATAACTCTCAGGAGCCTTCCCTCACATGGAGGATAAGTACCTGCATCTAGCAGACACTGTTTCTGAAAAGCTATGTCAGCTAATTTTACAGTTCTTCCATTCTGTGATTTTCAAGTTGAAAAGTCTTGAAGACAACACTGACTGAAATACAGACAAATCTTTGTTGAAGTAAGCAATCAATCCAAATTTTAATAATGAAACATGTGAACAGTAGCTTATAGCTGAACACAGAAATACTGAAGTGAAACTTCTTTTTTTCCTTTTTTAATATCAAAACAGATAAAAGCCTGAAGAAAGTGTCAAACCTTTAGAAGTACATGGCAAGATAATCACACTTTAAGCAATCAGTTCAACAAACACGAGCAAGTTCAGGCTTGCTCCTAGCTTCTGCATACTAGATTAAGTTCCCAATAAACAGGCAAAAAAAAAAAAAAAAAACAAAGCAAAATAAAACTGTACAACAGTACTTACCATGGAGCAGAATGAAATCTGCAAGTAGTGAATTTCATCTTCCAATTGTAATTGACTCCACACAAACTGACAAGATTAACAGGCCTAGAAAACATTGTAGATTAAAGATCTTTACCAAAACCTACATAATGCAATCAGCATACTGACTGCACGTTAAATGAAAAAAAAAAAAAAAAAAAAGAAAACCAAACCCAAACATGTCTCTCAAATGAGCTTTTTAAAGTGATTACTTAATGAAAATGGGTCAACTCAGACCAATATACTGATGGCAACAATTAGAATTAAACTGTTCCCTTTATCAATACAAGGAAGTTACTAAGTGTAGTTCAGCCTAGAAGTTATTTACAAAATAATCACGTACTCTGTCAAAATGTTTCTTTTTTTGTTTTTGTTTGTTTTGTTTTTTTTTTTTTAATTTCAGAACACTTCTCTTCCAGAGAAAGTTAAGCCACCTTTGCTACCTCGGAGTCAAACCTCATACTGCAAGAAATTCCAGTGGAACAACTTGCAGAGTCGCTGGAGTAAGGAACTGCCTGGGATGAATAAGCAAGCTAAAGGTGGAATTGGAACTGAGGCAAGTTGCTGTGGCAACACTAGGGTGCTGTAGCCTTCACTGTGTATTTTCGATCCAGGACATCCTACTGGTTCTTTGACTTTCTTAAAATTTCTGGTAAAATTTCCAGAAACATAATGGCAGCTAACAAGAGGATTGTTCACGTCTGACTTCACAAAAACAACTCATAGAGTAAACAAATACACAATAATAAAGCACTGTTCTTTAGCAGGACATTTACATAGAAACCGTTAAAACAACTTGAGCCAGAAAGAAAACAGAAAGCAACATGCGCCTTCTTTCCGACCTGCCTCCCAGCTTCTTCTTGTCCGATCCCAACTCGGGTATCTGTGGCTCACCTGTGACATGTCCCGTACCAAACCACTGCTTGGCCCCTGCGCTCGCCGGGAACTTCGCCGTGACTGTCCTGCCGCGGGAGCGGCTCCTCCAGCACCGCGCACAGCAGGGCCCGGGCAGTCCCTGCCCAACACCCGCACCCCCCGCGCCCCGCCGAGGCCGCTCACCTTTGGCAAAGAGCAGCGGACGACGGCGAGAGGGAGGAAGGAGGAGAAAGCGCAGGGCTTCAGATTGCTTCAGCTTTCTGTTCTCCCTCCGGCACCCCGGTCGTTCGCTATCTTTGCTAGCTTTCTCTTTCTTTCTTTCTTTCCTTCCTTCCTTCCTGCCTGCCTGGCTCCACACCCCATCCCCCCCCCACCCCCGCGCCGATCCCTGTCAGGCCGCTCCCGCGGCGCGGAGCTCCCTCCCTGCCCTCCTCCTTCCCTCCCTCTCTCCCTCCCTCCCGCAGGAGGCGGCCGCACCTGGGCGCGCCTGGGCCGCCGGGCTGGGGCTCAGGGCGTTCTGGCCGGGCAGCATATTTCTTGAGGAGGAGTCAGGATGGAGCCCGCTGGCAGCCGCAGGCTTCGGCTCCGGAGCGCTTTCTGCCTCAGCGCATCTCTTCACAGGCGGCCGTGTCCTGTGTGCCCCAGCCCGGGCTGGGCAGGCGGCGGGTCTCCCTCCCTGCCCAGCCCCCCGGCAAAGGGCATCCCGGTATCACCTCCGTCACCGCACGGAGCCGCGCTCAGGGCAGGCGCTCCCGCTGAGGAAGCAGGACAGCCTGCCAGTAGTGGCACAGCTGCGATCACTTGCTACAAAAAAGAAAAAGTTACTAAGCTTTCAGTAACTCGTGTAACTTCCCCAATTCTTGTAACTGACCAATGTCTGTAAATTACTGTCACAGCTGAAACTAGCTTTTGATTACACAAAATGATACTGAAAATATTTCTGTGTACTCCACCGGTGGATATACACATCTTCCTCTTAAAGTATCAGTTCTGATTTTTTCTAATTAAAGCCAAGGAGGCTCCAGCAGGCTCACGCTGTTACAGCTGAAGACTGAGGTCTACCACTCACTCTACTGAAGGAGAAAAGAAGCAAAGAGATACTGAGATAAAGAAGAAAATTATTAAAGTGTTAATTTAGGAGCAAGTAAATCCGGGTCCTCTCTCCTACTTCAAAGACTGCTTCCTACACACTAAGTACAGACTTACTAAATAGCCTTACTAGTAGTAAGGCCGTTAAAAACTGTTGGTGCCATGGTAATAAAAAGATGTCAAGATCACAATTTTGTATGCAAACAGTTTTTTCAGTGTCTCACTTCAAGTAAAAACAATTACAAGTTTGCAGTCCAGCATTACAGCAGCAATTCGCACTTCTGAAAACCAAGCTGCAACTTCCAATTATTAGATACATAAATAACTGTGTACCAAAAAAAAATGCAGTTAATTTTACCCCCTAAACTTGTATTATGCAAGCAAATTTTGCAGCAAGAAAGTGCCACCCCAGTGTAAGCTTTTGGGTTTGCCTTTTTGGTAATCTAAAGAACTTTGTTAAGTTCTTGCTTGTCTTTTTATTACTGCTTTTGCAGTCTGTCTGTGTCATTCCCAGCTATTTCCAAAGGGACCCATATGTTTCCAAAGCAAGCGAGTGCTGAGGTGTGATTCAGGTAAGTATACTAACACCCTTTTTGGTCATAGCCTTTCTGAATTGTAACCCAATGACTCACAGAGTCATCTGATCACAGATTTGCCTAACATTTCTAGCTAAGCCCAGCTTCCTTTCAGAACAGTAAGAATGCCAATGAATACTGACTTAGAAAAGGAATTTTAACCACAGTAACTTAAACTATTTGAAAGATTCAGGTCCTGTAAACAGCAAAAGACCTGCCCCCTTTGGAAGGCTTACCTTACCATGCAAAAACACAGTTAATTACCAGTTTGTGGTAGGCTGAATTTCTCCTGCAAGTCTTAAGGTATGATCATTGATTAATACCCTTGAGCTCTTCTCACTTCTCTGTCAAGAAATTCCCACGTCCTTTCTTTCTCTTCCAGGAGACCCATGTGATTTGCCCCTGTCAGCAGGCCATTGGCAGAGACTATAGATAATAGTCCCCTCAGCATTTTATTTAAAAAAGGGTATCAGATTCTCACAAGGAACTCACTGAAAGATAATAACTTTGGCACTTTTATACTTCTGCTATAATAGTATCTTCCCTTATTGTGTCTTGATCATAATTTTATTTATCTATTTCCCTTGACCACAATGCAATAAAAGACCAGAAGAACTGAGATTTTTTTTTTCTTTTTTTTTATCTTGAGAGGGGCAAAAAATCAGAGAAATAAGCATTAAACAGCTACTGAGTTATGTTTTCTTATTTCTGTTTGTACTATGTCCAGAAAAATGGCAATACACACAAGTTTGGTTTAAGCCAAGTTTTGTTATTAGGGGTTTAGGGGCTTTACTTGGCATTTTGTGTAAAACATCATCAGTACCATGCAAACACATATGTTGTTTTATTCCTTTTAAAAATAAATTGGTATAATTTAATATATAGTGTTTTACTCTTTGTTAGAAATAAAGCAGCATAATTTATCTGCTTCTGAGAAAGCTCTCAAGTCTCTGATTTATCTATAGCATGTAATTCTCTGTTAGAGCATGGAATGGCAGCTTTCTATGATGAAAAAAAGTCTTACAAAAATCTAACAGGAAATTGCACCTTACTAATTTTGATGTAATTCAGATATGGCATAAGGCAGACTTGCTGATAATGACTTGCTGATAAGACTGAGTTTTGGAAAATCTGCTGAAAAGCCTGAAAATGCAGAGATTTAGTTATCTAAAAATTTCTTCTTCACTTGAGCTTCTATGTTGCTGTTATCCAAAAAGTATTATATAGGCTTTTTTTTTTTTTTAGTAGCCCCAAAAAAAAATTCAGTCTAGAAACTGATTATAAAAAGAAGTTGCATGACTGTTGCTGTATTCTCTGAAAGACATTAGGGGCTTTTGTATCTTAAAATACATTTGACAATACAAGGTCATTCATAGTAAACATGCTAATATTACCTTCCAGCTCAGAATTATGATTAAAAACCCCTTTCAAATAATGTTGTTTTCCAGTAATTGATATTGGCCTGATTTTTTTTTTAGCATCAATCCATAAGAATAACCATATAAGCCTGTTTTAAGTGAAGATGGAGTAAGATAATCTAAACTGTATAGGAACTGATCCTTATATGAATATGAATCTATCCCAGATTTCCACACTCTGTGTGGTTTGTCATAAATCAGAGTAGATCTTTGCCACATTTCTTATTGTTTATTAAGTCGTAAAGTAACAGATTCAAACTAGTCAGCCATTTTCCAATTTTCAGATATTGTAATTTTTTGGGTGTGTATATCTTTAAAACTTTGGATCAGTGCTACTTGCTGAATATTAATTCTATTTAAGAACTCCGAATCTAGCTGCCCAAACAGCAAATTGATAAGATAAACTAGGCGAAACAACTGATACTCCTTACTTTATGGATGATTTTCAAGAAGCTCTGATATTTACATGAAGTTTCTCAGCTATCTAAAAATACACAGAAGAATTGAGTTTATTTGTGACTTTTAATGAGATTATTTCTCTTTCTTCTGTAAAAAACAAAAACGACACTCATTCTCATTTAACATAGTCCAAGATATGTAGCAACATCTAAGTTCTAAACCTGGTCTTCTCCAATCTGTTCAGTCTCATTTGTTCCTTTTAAAACAGAGGTAGTAAAATTCATCCACCAGTCTCCTCAAGGTGTTGAGAAGGTTATACTTAGATCTTGGAGTCTGTGAAGCATTATAAGAAATTAAATGTTAGCTACATCTCAAACAACCAGCAGGTAAATATCTAGTCCTTTTATGACTTGAGCCTCACTATTATTGTTCTAGTATAGCACTGATATTTCATTAATAAAATATCAGGATAACTAACTTTGGAAATTAAATCATGCATTACAATTTTTGTAAGCAGAGTTCTAGCCTGGGATAACATATTTCACTCAGGGTAAGACAAAATGCTACAAAGCTTCAGAAAAATGTTAGGACTGCAGTTAAGAATGAGCACAAGAGTTAAAATATCAAGGTTCAGTTTTGGCATTTGCTATCAACTGTTTATGTGTCCTTGGGATTCCTCTCAGCCAGTTATTCAGTCCATTAAAACTCAGTTACTTTTATATGTCACATTGGATACCAACCAACATTTTTACTCAGACATGTAAGCCAGTTTGACCCATACCCCATATTTTAATGTAATTAATAGTCAGTTTGATTTCCAGGAAGCTTTGTAAGATAGTTCCCTGTACCACTTGATGGATTGTATTTTTAGACTATCACTTTATAAGCTGTTAATATTATTCTGTGCAAGTATGATAACACAATGATTTTTGCTTTTGCCATCTTATTTTCTTTAATGGCTGTAAGTTTGACCTTAATGCAGTCTGCTTTTTTAAAACTACTGATGAGCTCATGAAATAGTCCCTTTAAGCTATTTTGATATTGACATGGGACTTTTGAAACAAATGACATAAAAGTAATGCAACAGAGTGATATACTGTTTCCTAACTACTTTTACAACAGACTGATTTTTTTTCTTTCCCTTAGCAATTCTAGTGACAGTTAAGTCGTAACAAGTTTTTGGCTTACATATTGTATATGGTACACAACTGCACATGCAAAATTGTCTCAAGTCAAGTTATTCAGATTAACTGACATACTCTTTAAGCTCATAAAACCACCTATAAACCAAGAGTAAAGTTTGTTTTTAATTAGCACCCCTCATACAGTAGTAATGGGTGAATCAGAAACGTTGAACGTGACCTCACTTTCAACAAGAATCTACAAAGACTGTGATTCAAAATACATCCTCTGGGACAAGAGGAAGGCTTCAAGAAATTAAAAAGGCTCTATCTACTGCCTTTTGCCAAAGCACACAATACAGTACTTCCCTGGACTAACCTGCTCCATGTCTTGTCTTGAACCTGAACCCAAACGTGGATACAGCCCTGTGGGCTGGTGATTCCCCCCTTTCATATACATTGATACATGTTTTAATCTACAGACAAGTAATTTTGTCTGCAGTACTGCTTTATTTGAATTCACTGCTTATGAGGAAGCAAAAGCATGTCTCATGTATAAGATTCACCTGAGTTCACAAGCCTAGAAAGGAAAATAGCAAATTTATTCTAGCAAGGCAGGGGAGTTAAGCTCTTACTTCAAACGAAAGTCATCTAACCAAGAAAAAAAAAAGGAAAATTTAAAAATTCCTGTAGTCAATGTCTTATTCTAGTTGCTGACTGGGGTTTCTCCAAGAAATATGTCACTAGAAAATCTAGAGATTTTAATACTTTCTTTTCACAGTACCCGTGTTCAGTGTGGCACTTATCCTAGCACTTCTGTCTCATTTATATTTAAAGGTTTTCAGGTTGCTTTTGAATACAATTTTACCTTCAAAGCATGCGGCATGTTCCTTTCTATGTCTTTGCTATTGCTCTCATTTACAGAGACCTAGTTATCTTGACACAACTTCCTGTCATCTTTGAGAAGTGTAATGGAGCATTCTTTAACTTATTTCAAAATAAATCCCTCAGAGAAACTTACATGCACATCCAAGTGCTAGACTTTTCCCATATTCATCTTTTGCACAGTTCATTGAATTGTAATGAATCACACATGATTAGGGTTTTATCTACACAGCACTGGCTTGCTCACACTCAACAGAAACCACATATGACACTTTTAAAGATGCTATTAGTTTTAAAGGTCACCGTTTCAGCTGCCTTCCTCTCTCTTTCATTTTACTTGTTGCTTAAGCAAATTTAGCATGGAAAGTAATGAAATGTAATAGGCATCACAGAACCAGTTTTAGAGGAAAAAATTTCCAAAGTACAATGATGACTGAAATTGTATATACTTTCACACTTTTATTTAGGTCTGATGAAACACATTATCATAGAATCATAGAATAGCCTGAGTTGGAAGGGACGTTAAAGATGATCTAGGCCCAAAACCCTGAATAAGCAGAGACAGTTTTCACTAGACCAGATTGCTCAGAGCTCCATCCAGCCTGGCCTTAAACACTTCCAGGAATAGGATATCCACAACTTCTTTTGGCAACCTGTTCCTTCTCTTCTGTTTTCTCTTTTCCTCGTTGCTTTCTGCCCAAATCACGATAGCTGCTCAATTCCCAGGATTCTGATTCTATTAAAGGGGCTAAACTAGAGGCTCACTACATATACAAATAATAATTCAATAGAAAACTCATAACAAAAATACCCCATCTTTCCATGAATAATTTCTTGTTAAGTTATTAGGTTAAGTTAGAAGATGAGAGGTATCAAATCTTTGAATTTTTACTACATACATTCCATTTCATATACGGTTTCCTTAGTTTTCTGTCTCTTTTCTAAATAGCAAACTGAGCAACAGCTTCATATGTAGAATGGTAAATGTTAAAAGTAGACAAGCCACCTGGGGAGTTCCAATAACCTTAATTATTTTAGATAAATAAAGGATGGCATAATTATTCTGCCTAAAAATTTGAATTAGATTACCATTTAAGAAATCTCATTCAAATACTCAGCATATGTTACAAACTCTGCCAAAATTGACCATAGCACAATATTCTCTATCTAAATAGTTATATTTCTTGCTATCTTTTTCTGTACAGAAAATGTCATACTTCCTTGAAACATTTCTTTGTAACAAGGGTATCTCTTCAGAGCAATGAAGATTTAACTCCAGTATTGAGGACAGTATAAATGGAGTGGGACTTTGTCATTAGGGGAAGAAATTCCATCAAGTCAAAACAACACTTTCATGTCATGTTTTTACAGCCTCTCCCTTTCTAAAATGTAATTAAAATTGCAATTAAATAAGTGTCACTTCAATATTGGTTGGAAAAGACTACTAGTTTTCCTTGTATAATTAAACACTAGCATTAAACCAACATCAATAATATATAATAGCTACAAAATATTATTGCTGATCACATCAAAAAGACATTTCTCTTTCAAGAAGGAGTTTTTTCTAAAGGTTATAATTAGGTTACTACTTATTCATTTTACAGTTCAAGCTGGATTTTAGGCAGAGTAAATTTTCAAATAGATTTTTAAGATTTTTTCCTGTAGAAGAATGTAAATAGGACAACACAGTGTATGGATTTGAGAGTATATATTGATATTTTTGTCTTCCTCTTCATTCTTGCTCTATATTGTAGGTCTGTGCTCAGGTAGTAAAGGATAGATTAGATGGGCTCGAAGTTCCTCTTGCCATTCCAAATAGGAGGACATTGCCCACCAAAGATAAGAACTCAAAGTCCCAGTCCGCTTCTCTTTGATTGATATATAGATGACTATTTTGTTCTCGTGGAATATTATTCAAACTGCTTACAAATAGTTATCATCAATTAAACTAAAAGAGAACACATAAAGAATATAACTTGCCTTTTTTTTCTTTTTTTTTTTCTTTTTTTCACAGATCACAAAGATAACCAAAGGCTGTTTCTCTGCAGTTTGGCATAGATCAGGCTCAGAAATGTGAAAACCACAGTTAGCACCCTGAACCCATGTTCTGTGTGTTAGGTCTACCCCAGAACAGCTGACCATAGCTTGTTTTCTTGACAATATTTGCCCAAAACCTCCACAGAAGATAGGTTAAATCTAATGGCAAATTTAGGCCAATACCACCATGCTGCATTGAAGTGAATATAGGTATAAAGGTGGTCCCACACAGAGCTTTAGCACAGACCCAGACTTGCTTACCCCCTAAAATCTGGAGCTTTGCCTTTCCTAACATGAGGCTAAAGTCAACTACTGTGGCTGCACTCAGAACGAAATACCTTTTCTAACCATGTTATTTCATAATTATGTATTTCAAGGGGATTATGATTTTCTTAAAAAAATCCAGCACTGGTCACTGTGTAGACTGCTATATAAACCATTTACACGAACATATAACTTCTACAGCACAGCATGTCTATGGCACTCTTAGCTTTTCTCATACTATTATTGGCTTTTTACATGGGCTTTAGAATACCGGAGACAAGAAGAAAAACCATGACATATATTTTCAAATATGAATAGATCAGTAAATGCACCAAAATGCATTCACTGTAACATACTGAACTTTGCATTATATGCAGAGTATGTAGACAGAACTTTCTGGGTCTGCATCATACACCCTAATCTCCTTTCCTAGGAGAACAAAGTCCACTTCCTTTGTTATCAGCTCTGCAACAGTGCTAAGGTATTCTGAAAACAACATGCATATCTGCTAAATGGTAACAATCAAAATGTATAATTTAATCCCTATTTTTTTCTAAATTTGATATTTCATTCCTCCTACATCCAAAGCTACTATTGAATATGAATGAAAAAGTTCTTTTTTTAAAGGACTCTTCAAATACTTAGAGAATATAGTTAAATGTGAAAGTAACTGAGGAATAGGAATAGTTTTAAAACAACATCAAGCACAAAGCCAATTTTCCAATTTTTTTCTAATGTAGCTTTGCTGAACAGTAAAATCACTTTTCAGAAAGCCAAAATTCAATGGAGAACTAAGCTTTGAGGGTGAGTGCCAAGCTCTTTTATTAGTTCTTTCATACTAAATAAATAAATAACATTACAAGACCTGAAAAAAACAGTCTAGTAACAACTCCATATTTATCACAACTGTTCTTGCACTTTTATTTCTTACATATTGTCTCAATTATATTCATTTTCTTCCCTGTGCAATATATATTTCCTACCTGGGCATAGGACCGTGTTTTGTCAGCTGGGTTGCAGGACACCCATGTCTGGTTTTCTGTGAGTCTGTTACTGGAATACTGATTAGCTGGTGTCCATATGTAATGGAAAACACAACAACTTGTGTCTTTTTCCTACCACTATGGGCCTGATTCTTTCTCAGTTAAAGCATGTATCTTAGCCAGGGATTTCCAGTGAGGCTGGGAATCCACAGTGGCCAGATTTTGTATAGTATCTGCTTAGATTTGATATAGTAAAAGCTGAAAGAGCAAACTGTAGTTTCGCTGTTAAACTTGACTCTTCTGGAGAGTGAAGTAATACTGTACTTATCAAGTCTGCTTATTCCTGAAGTCTCAGCCTCTCTCTGTAGCTGGTGTGCTGCACAGTAAACCATCTCAGATAACTAATTCAGGTTGAATTAACTTCACAAACGTACAAGCTTAAAGTGACTGTAAAACTCCAGAATTAACTGTATGATATAAATTCTATCTTATTTAAATAACCTTTGCACTAAATTCTTTATCATATTTCATTGAAAGGGCCTCCTCTTTCCCATGTGACATTACAATTCTATTTTCGTCAGTATACTCCATACTACATATTAACAGAGGCAGTCTTCTGATTATATGTTACTCATTTCAGCAACGTTTTCCTTTACGATCTGCATTGTTCAGAAAGCTTCAAACCATGACCTAGCTAATCACCTGCACTTATCAGGTGAGGCTGGTCTGGAGCATGAAGCCCCTGGGTGTCTGCAGAGCCCTGAAAGCTACTGCTGCAACAACTGGATCTCTTTGGTCAAGAATTTGTCGAGTAAAAAACACCTGATTGTTCCCAAAGACTTTATAGTTACGTTGTCTAATACCTGTCAGTATGGTACATAAACACAAACCTTAAATTGTAAGACTATTCACTGTATATCATCAAAGATTAAGAAATTCCACTTAAATAATTTACTATCATTACTCAAGTAAGGAGAAACAGTGAATTGATAACAGAATATAAGAAATAACAGGTTTTCATAGTCTGACACTGGGACTTATTTTTTTTAACTGAAACAATGTATTTATTCTATGAATCATTGAATTTAAAGACCTTCAAATGTTGATCATCAGACAGGCTAAATATACATTCTCTTTATGATTGCTGAAGAGGAAAAAAGCTGAAAAAGTTGACTGTAATTTAAGTGGCCATTACTGCCTTATTTGGTGTCATGAGACCTGATCTAGAATCCTATGTTTAAAAATGAAATGTCTCCCAATAGCAGCACTCGTGTAGTAACTGTTTCAGGGAGAATGTATCTCACCTAATTGCCTCTGTAATAAATTCTTACAGAGACCACTCTGTTGTAACTGCAGACCCTTATACCATGCATATCATGTAATGCTTCACTTTTTTACAAAAGCTTTTTTAGTTTTCTTGTTTTGCTCATGTTTACAGAGAAGTACAATATTTTTTTTCTATCTCCAAGGCTTGACATTGTTTCAACTACCCATTAAAAAATCAGTCTTTTCTCTTCTATTGAATTTGTTTTAGACAAATGTATTTTCTAAACAAGGTATTGCCTTCTTTTGAATATATGTAGACAATTTATAGACATAACAGGTATATATATATACGTATATATATGTAAAATTTTTTGACAAAAAGCCAAACCAAAACAATTTGCTTATGGCAAAAAAGATTAATATAGATCAGTTATTGTCATATCTTACAACTCTGTGATTAAAAAGGGTGTTATAGTAGCTTCTTTTAAGCTCTACAACATTCAATGAGTAGGATATTCTGCTAACTGGTTCATTTTTTATTATCTATTTTACTCACAAAGGTTGCTTTTCGAAAAATCAGATCTTCTTTTACCTTTATTGAATCTAAAGTCTTTTTTTCATAACTCAAATCTGCACATTGTTAATTGATTTAGTTGGAAGTAGTCTAAGGAAATACATATATTGGAAAACATCTGGAGCTGAAGAATACAGCTATATTATGGTTAGGGGAACATTATGGTTCTACGCTGAGAGGTCAGTCAATGCAATGCTGTACAGTAAATACAGATTAATGCATTTTTTCCTTATCTTTTTTTTTTCCCCCCACTTACAAATCACAAAACTTTTGGGTGAAAAGATGATATTTTTCACTCCATAAACACATCAGTATATGTTCTCTTCAGACTTCCCTTTTCACTAGGAATAATCTGGGAAAAGTTTATATATTGAACCATCAGAAATGGTAAGAAGGTTAATGATTCACATACCTTTATTTTGTTAGCTGTGCAGTACTTTCAGTATGATCAAGCAAACTATAGTGAGTCAAAAGTAACTTTCCTTTTGAATGTAATAATTATAGCTGGTTCCTGCTCATACATTTGATTGAAGACACTTTACATCTTTTATTGTTATTTTAACATTAATACACTGCTTCACATCTTCAAAGCACTCTGCTGACACTACTTTGTTAGTTCTTGTAATGCCAAGATGCAATTTTCAGTGCACTTTTATATCACAATCCTGTTTTAATTGCCATTTAAAGTTACATTAGTTATTTTTATAACGGGCCATAAAAAGGTATGCTTAGTAGTAAAGACACTGTACCACTGATTTCTGCAGTACATTTCTTAAATTACAAAATATTTTGGTGTGATACTTCAGATTGAGCCAGGTACTGAACTCTGCTAATGAGGTTTCAGGTGACCATCACACAAGACCATGTGAATTAGCATCAGTAAGAGAATGCCAGTGCTGTTCCTCCACTTGTTTTCACTGCTCTCCCAGTGAAACATCTTGTCCCAAATTTGCTGTGTGAAGTGGAAATCATTGCAAATGCTGTCCTTGAGGTACCAGTGCTCAAATTTCAGCTACTCAAGACAGTGACCAGCACAGGAGCCCTGTCAGGTACTGGCCCTGCTACTTCCCCAGTTGCTCCCTCCAGGAGCACATGGTTGTGATCCCTTCCAAAAGCAGTGGTGCCTGCTTTCATGGAGATATTCATGGAAGTGGGGTATTTGATGTACTCTTACTCATAGTTTATTGTTTTTTCCTCATGAACTCCATATAGTAAGTTCCTGATACTGCAGCTAATTTTAGTGAGCTCAAGGTTTTCTCCTAACCCTGCTTTTCAACTTCTTAAGTGTCAAACAAAAGTTCAGTCACTAGTTATTTGAACTCCTAGATGATACTCCATTTCTTTTTATGTTTCTTCCCCATTATGTAAGCACACCTCAGAACTCACTTCAAGTTTCTTAAAGCATTTATTACTAATAAATATATTTGCTAATCACAAAATTAGATTTGTAGATTCTTGTGTTGCTGAAAGCTACATATAATTCAAATACAAAACCCTCATGGCACCTTGGGCCTGTCCCACCTATTTGTTGTCTGTAAACAACAAATAAAACACAATTGTCAGAAAATTATGTCAAATGATCTATGGTATTTAGTATCAGATTGCAGTGAAAATACTTCCTTGCTGCTGGTGACTGTGTAATTATGAAATCACAATTAAGCTTGATTTCATAGGTACTGAATGTTTGTAGCTATTGAAGTAAGAAATTGCTCAGATATCCTGAAATTTTAAGTCACTGCTGCATATTTGAGTTACATAACCTCCTTTAAAGGTGCATGCATGTAAACTGATGTCTCCTGGCAAACCTTGCCCATAGTTACAGAGCAGCCACTCCTTTCTGTCACCTAGTAACTTTTTGGTAGTCAACATCAACTCAGAGTTTCTGAGCTAGTACTTTTAGAAATTCTCTCTAGGCTAGAAACTCCAATCAGCGTAGTAGCTCGAACCAAGGACAACAACTTGTGGTAGTGTAAGAGCAGAAAAAAATTGTAGTAGTATATTCTGAGCATAAAATGGATATGGCTGAAAGTAGCATTATACCTGCAGGTAAATCAGGCCAAGTCCTGGAAAAAATCTGGCACCTGAACTTGCTGGCAAGAAGTGTGCTTCTGAAAAGTGATCTGGATGATAAAGGTATAGAGGAGTTTGTGCTTAGACTGATTTCTTTAACGGAAGAGCTGAGCGGATCTCTCAGGCAGCAGCTGGAGAACATTACGGAAAGTATTCAAGACACCTGCCACTTGCTGAGTGCTCTCCACAACAAACACAAGGAATTGACTGGAAGTCCAGGCAAGTATTGAAGGACTTAGCTGTAAATAGTATGGACTGGGAATGTTGGATGCTAAGTTCTGCGGCGTGATGATGCCAGAGGACCTTACTTTTCATTTTTTAGTTTTTCAGTGCTTGGTCATTCATTAGACCAAATTAATTCATATTTCCGCAGCTATATCACATTTTTTTTGAGATTCTTACGTAAGATTCAGTGTGAGACTCATAATTCTCATTATGTGACCAAAAACACGTACAAATAAAATTAACTAAACAGAATTGTTCAAAGTTTTATGTATACTATCCTTTGGTGGGTTTATCTTGCCCAGACACCAGATGCCCACCCATCAACTTACTATCTGCTGCTCAACAAGAAAAGGGAAGAAAATAAGACGGAAAAATTCCTGGGTTGATACAAAGGCAGGGAAATCACTTGAAATTTATCATTATGGGCAAAATGGACTCAATTTAGGGAAAAAATTTAATTTATTGTCAATTGAATTGGATGAGAAGCAAAGGCAAAACGTTTGAACACCACCTTTCCCTCATCCCTTCTTTTTTCCAGGCTCACCTTCACTCCTTTGTTCCCAACTCCTTTACCTCCTCCCCATCCTGACGAGTGCAGGGGGCAGAAGTCAGTCTATAGCAGTTCCCCTCTGCCATTCCTTCTTTCTCACTCTTTTTCATGCTCCACTATGGGTCCTTCCCATGGTCTGCAGTTCCTGTCAGGAAAAGCTGGGCTCAGCAGAGGCTGCAGTTTCTTCAGGGAATATCTACTTTCCCTGGTGGAGTCCTCCCCAGACTGCAGAGTGGACAGTTCAATAAAATTTGGTGCTAATATCACCAAGGTCATGAGTTCAATCTGCTGTATGGGCCATTCACTTAAGAGGTGGACTCAATGATCCTTGTGGGTCCCTTCCAACCCACAATATTCTGTGATTCTGTAAACCTGCTCCAGTCTGGTCTCCCGTGGGCTGCAAGGGAATCTCTGTCCCATTCCTGCAGCACCTCCCCTTCCTTCTCCAGACCTTGTTGTTTGCAGGGCTGGTTCCCACACTTTTTCCTCACTCCGCAGTTTTCTCTGGTGTTCTTGCCCTTTCTTGAATATCTTTTCACAGGGGCTTTGCTGCCAGGCTCAGTTCAGTTTTACAATAGGTGAACAACATATTAGCAAACATTTATAAAAGCTGAAGTGAAAACTTTTAATAATGGTCTAACAGCATTAAACCTCAAAAGAGGAGTGTCAAACAGGCCAAGGGAGTTGATTTGTCCCCTCTACTCCACCCTTGTGAGACCTTACCTGGAGTACTGAGTAAAGATCTGGAATCCTCAACATAAGAAGGACACGGAGCAGGTCCAGAGGAGGGCAGGGAAGATGATCAGATGGATGGAGCACCTCTTCTCTGAAGATTGGCTGAAAGAGTTGGGGTTGTTCAGGCTGGAGAAGGGAAGGCTCGGAGGAGACCTAGTTGCAGCCTTCTAGTTCTTAAAAGGGGTTTATAAAAAAGAGGGATAGTGATTTTTTTACATGGACAGGGAGTGATAAAGCAAGAGAGAATGGTTTTAAACTAAAAGAGGAGAGGTTAAGATTAGATGTTAGGAAAAAATTCTTTACTCGGAGGGTAGTGAGACACAGGAAGAGGTTGCTCAGAGAGGCTGTGGATGCCCCATTCCTGAAGATGTTAAAGGCCAGGTTGGTTAAGGCTTTGAGCAACCTCGTCTACTAGAAGTTTTCCCTGCCCATAACAGGAAGGAAAGAACATTAAAGAACATCTTGTTCCAACCCAAACCATTCTGTGATTCTGTGATGATGCTATGATGCAAAGACAGAGAAAGAGATTCCTGACAGAAATCTTTAGCTATGCTTGTGTTTATGAGTCTTCGATCTACAGGTTTTTAAATTAAAACAGTTTTGTTTAAAAAGTCCTTCTAGGCTCAAGGCAAGCTGACTTTACCCTGATGATCTCATGGTTTATGTGATTTTTTAATTTTTTTTTATCAGATTTCCAAGAATCATTCTCCTTCCAAAAAGCTACTATTTCTCATCTAAAAAAATTGCCTAAAACAGTCAGCAAAAAGGTCTAGATACAGTCGCCTATAAACTGCGTCTGTATTCTAAAGCTGTGTTATCAAACATCAGAAAAAACACAGAAAGCAAAGTGTTAGAAAAGTGATGGGGGAGGGGGATAACACAAAAGAAGACTTATTTCGAGGTTAGCCTTGTAACAGAATGCCAAAAGTGTTTCTCCATGTGACACAATTGGATAGTGTACAGTTACAAGGCCATATCTTTTCTTGGCAGTATTAGAAAAGTCACATTCACAGAACAGGAAAATGCCATTGTTTTGAATTACGCTGTTACCTTCAAATGTGATTTTAGGGAAGTTTAGAGAGTTATATAATTTGTTTGATGGTGGGGATTTTTTTGTTTGTTTGCTTTGTTTAGTGAATGCAAAATTCAGGGAAGAAATGTCAATTTTGGCAGTTTTGCCTAGGCTTGAACTTGGCCTTACAGTGAAACTGGGAAGTGGTCTTTTGCAACCTCTACTGCAAGCAGAGCTGTGTTATTTCCAATCCTTTTGTTTTATTTCTCAGCCCTGCAAAACTACTCAGAATTTCTTCACTATTGTAAAAGTGCCTCTGGAAAAAGAGTAGAATAATAATTTTCTTTAAACTACCAGTGCAAAAAATACTTTAAAAGTATATTAGCTTCCTTTTTTTTCTATTTTTTTCCCCAATATAGTCAAAATCCAATGAGTCCTTTGAGAACTGAGGAAGTGTTGGAAAGGAATAATTTTTAGACTGAGTTAAATGAGAAAAAAACTATTCTGAACTGTACTCTTTGTAGCTTTAAACTAATCAGATGCAAACAGAGCTGAAAGTAAGGTCTATCTAGATCACATAACTTCACTCATTGATGTATGATGATATTTGTTATAAAATTATTTTCCAAGTTGAAAACCTTGAGGTATTGATTAACCTCATATGATGTTGTTGAAAAAAGGGAATGTAAGTCAATGACTTTCTGCAAGACTTGTGTCAGCCCTTTCTGTTTTCCTTCTCTTGCATGTCTCTGTCCATTGTAAGTAGAGAGCATGCCACACTGTGTTTAATTTTGTACTGTTTTCTTATTTGTATTGACTTTCACTGCATTAAACCTGCAAAACAGGGCTTTCCAGGATCTCATGCAGCAAACAGAAATAAGCAAGAAATTTTCCAAGGGGTTTGAAATATACCTAATTAACAAAGACACAGTTCCAGTTGTAGAGGTTGACAGCATAAGGTGAGGGAAGAGCTCTAAGTAATACATATGAAATCCCTGGAGAGAATATCTGGAGTGATTTCTAAGAAAAGGTATAAGAGAAAAATGAAGGTTCATAAAATAAATAAAATCTTACATGAATGGCATATAATGATTGTGTGCTTTTTGTGCATTCTTCTTCACCAAGTGGTCTTAGTTATATTCAAGGGCAACCTCTACCATTCCTGAATGCTGCTGAACTCCAGTATTCTATATGGGCTGGTGGGTTTGTATTATCTATTCTTCATAGCGAAAATTCAAAGCTTCTAAGCATGTTTAAAATTAGGCTCACGTATTACAGCTTTGTTAGAGACCCGGACATTGGAACCTCACAGGATTCAGTTTTTGGAAATATATATAATTAAGGTTTAATTTTGAAGCTCTTCCCAAATTGATTAAAATATTATTTGCCAATTCCATGCTTTGGAATTGCTTGTCATTAAGAATTTAGCTAGTGTCTGACCACTGGAAAGATGTTTATTAGAATTGCCACAGTAACACTTTGACAAATACACAGTTGTTTGTGGAAAAGTAAAAAAAATACACTTGTCTTTATTCAGTTCTTCTGAAATTTATTAGAAAACATTAAATGGAAGCCAGGAAATACAGTGTTCTTCGTGTATTGAATGGCACTATGGAATTATGTGAAATTCATTATGTATATGAGCTTTCACATTTTTGTCTAGCTTTCACAGCATAATTTAATTGGTTACTTATTTTTTGCCTCAGAGCACAATGGATCTATAGATTGTCTGCAGAAAGTGAAGGATTGTTTGATAAATACAGTCTCACACCTTCAAGAGGCAGAAAATAAAATTTATGCTGCTAGCTGCAGACAAGATGATGATTCTCAGAACCAGACTGGCCAAAATGCTTCTAGAGAAACACATGTGCATTGTTCAAAAGGAGAAGTAACAGACTCTGTACAAGCATCTTCCAGTCCCAGTCAGCAATTCCAAAAAACTCATTCCCTGAAAAACACAGAAAGTCAGAATGTTGATCAAACCCAGACAAGTGAAACTAAAACTGTGGAAAAAGATGCTGCATCATTAGCTGAAAACATGACTGACCAAGAGGAGGATGCTAGCAGAGAACCTCCAATGAAAAAGGAAGATGGTGAACACAGACTACTGATGAACTCTTTTCCAGAGAAAAAAGAGTGCAATGGAAAGGATAAACTTCACAGAGGTAGCTCTGTTACTGAAAAGCCTCCAGAACTGGCTTTTCAAGATGCTCTTACGAACAGTGGGGAAGGGATTTTGTCTGGGACATTGAAAGACATTTGTGACAAAACCACCACAAATCTTTCTGAACAGGAAAAAAAGGAAGTAACTGGAGAATCTTCAAAAGCGCTAGAAAGGGAAGAGCATGGACTGACAGAGAAAATGGAAGACAGTAAAATGAAAACAAATAAGGAGATTTGTAGAAATTACCTAAGTACCTTCCCATCTTCAGCACAAATAGACGATCTTACTGCTGAGAATCCTTCTTTGAGTGATTCAGAAGTACAAAAATCTGGGCATTGGATGAACAAGGAGTAAGCACATATTCTTGTTTTTTTAGGAAAATATGTACATAATTATTGCTTATTAACATATAAACATGTATGGATGCAGAAGCTCAATTTACATGTACTGAACACCTGCTGGTCATGAAGTTTACAATTTAAGCATACATAAGGAAGAGCTTTCCCTTGGGTCTAAAGTAAAGTTTTCATTTCCATAATTTTTTTTATACCAGAGAGGGACTGAGTCACAGCCAATAAAGTCAATAATTCCCAAATTATTGGAAATCAGCAGGAAATTCCCACAATTCATCAATTTCAAAGTAATTTTTAAGCTGTCCTGAAACAGGCAAAAGATAAAAATTTTCCTGATTTTCCTATCTATTCATAAAAATATTTTCTGAATGACCTGCTGATGCTTCAATGTAGCACATCATTACATTGAAGTATTTAATTAAAAATACAAGACACTACCCCACTCAAAATACAAAGAATAATATTTTATATCTTTTTTCACCAGATTTCTAGTCGAAGAGAGTGGTATGAATAAACATGAAGTAGCTTGTTTTGTTAAAGCCCCTGTGACTGTTCTGGAGAATCTGAAGTGTAAGATACTCAATGACTCTAGTTCGTTGGTGGTGGATGATTCTGAGAAGCTGGTCAGCAATGTCATAAGCATCGAATGTTATGATTATGAAAAAATTCTTTTCCCCATCAACGTTGCAATCCCCTTTACTCCACTCTTCAGAGGAAATTATCGTGAGATTATGGTGAAGGTGACTGATGTGAACTTTCAATCAAGCTACCTAACTCCTATTTCTTTGGAAGGATACCAAGGAAACCATAAGGTTGGTAACCTCTTATCAAAGCATTGTTAAAACATCATTTGAGGGTCTCAGTCAAGTCTCTCTGGAGTCATACAAGTAAAGTTGTCATTATTAAATCATATTGTCTACTACTCAGGGTTAAATAGAACGTTTCTTCCTACTTTTCAAGAACTATTCTATTTTAAACCTAGTATTTACAAGGTCCTTTTCTTCAATTGTAATGTTAAGGCAAGTACTTGATCCCTCAATATTAATGATCAAATAATGGTTCATGATTTTTGTAAATAAGTGTAATGAGTTGCATTATTCGATAAAAGTAAAAATAAAAGGGAACTATCATGAATTTTAACCATAGAAAACTAACACAGTTCCATGTGTATAAGTCCAAACTCCATATCAAAAAAACACAGGATCCTTCTTTTTTTTTTTTTTTTTAAATGCAAAAGTGTTGTGTTGGGCCAGATTCATCACCCAGCTTACAAGCTTATTCCATTTCATCCCAGTCATACACTGGAGTATTAATGACATCACATAATAACTAGAGATCACCAGATAACTGCAAGTAGTAACAATATGCAACTTATTTTCATTTCACACATTACTCTATAAAGAATGTTGCTTTCTCAGTATTCTTTTCCACTATGTGGAACACAGCTTCATTCCTCTCCAGTGTGATCTAACCCTACGTTCCCTTTATTCAGGAAAGCTTTGCAGAAGTGAAAATTTATCGTCTGGGTGTTTTATCTGTATTGTCATGCTTAAAGAAAGAAACATTTACTGTTCCAAAGGTAGGACTCTCACAAAAGCTGAGCATGGATTCTAGAATCTCTCTCTGTTACAATCCAGAAGCATTCAGTTCTCCGGTAACCATGGAGTTAAAGGTAAGCTTGAAATACGCAATATTTGTTCCATAAGTGTGTTATCTGATCAGTTCTGTAGCAAGCCTGCCAATGTTAAAGTGCAATTTGTTCCAATATCAGAAGTCTACAAAAAGTGTTTTCAACTCTACATCCTGTATAAGCAGATTTCCTGTCAGTTTTGTAAAAACCACATAATAACATCGGTAGTCAAGGATCTCTCTAGCTGAAAATATCTATCTACCTTTGTTTTATATAATTCAGAAAACACAGTAGTTTTCAATAAATATGTACGTAGCAACTAAAAACTTCAACTGTTCAAGTTAATTGAACAAGTTTTCTCACCTGACCTCCCTCCTTTGTGCCAGGAAGTGCAACTGAAGGTTTTATCATGCTTTACTCTTGAGCTGAGAATCTCAAATTTTGCTTTAGTTATAATGTGTTTTTCCCTTCTCACATTAAAACATTAATTTGGAGATACAGAAAAGCTAAAATTATGAAAAAATACAGATTAGAAAAATCTCAGAAAACTTTCAAAATCTGAGGAAGCTCATGAGTTTCAAATCTTGAACTCAAAGCAGGAACAAAACAATCAAAATATTTTAGTCAGTAAAGGTTCCAGGTTTTTATGACTTTCAATCATTTTATTATGCATTGTATAAAGTGCTGACACTTTGGTAAGGTTGTTGCTGGGTTGTAGAGAGGAGTCTGAAGCTTCTATTATAGTCTGTTCCAATTTCAAAAGATAAAGCAATTTGTAAAAAAGCCAGGCATGTAAGAGAAGAGGGTTTTTTAGAAGTTAATTGTATACTTACTTTCTATATTTAGATTCAGCCAATTGAACCATCACTGATTTCAGCATTGAAAGCAAGACATGATATGTACCACTCAGTGATATCTACTAGTGCACTTGTTCGAGTCCGGCATCTTTCAGCCCAACCTTTTAACAGTTCAGTCACTATTACTCTACCCTGTCCTCCAAACCCAGAAAAAAAAAGGCAAGGAGGGGAGACAGAACATGAAAGAGCCATAAGTGCTACAGTAAAGAGGGTTGCTGCAGCATACCATCCTTGGTAAGAACAACCTCACTACTAATTCAGCATTTTTAAAACATCAAAATGAATTAATTTTAGCAGTTGCTGATTAATAATTTCTTGTATTAAAAATGTGTTTGTTCCTTAATACAGACCACTATACCTAGAAACATTGTGAGTAACACTAGAGCAAATTATCACAATTCTCATGCTATAGCTTCACCATAGAAATTCACATAGGATTTGATATATATTCTTTAAACATGTTGACCACTGCAATTCTAGCAGGAGTAAGAATTAAGAATGTGTGGGTTTTTTCAGTAAGAAATATTCAGGCATTTTCAACAAAGTCAAATGCTGAGCATGGAGAATAGACATATCTTAAAGCTGCTGTGGTCATTACTTTACCAGTTGGTCTTTTGAACCTGACCTTTGAATTTTCTGATCTCTACTTCTACACATTCCAATGGTTACCTGAATCAAAACATATGGCACAATGGTTTGTAGTAGGTCAGCTTCATGGTAACTACTGCACTAGATAAAGATCTAGATTTTTTTGGAATCACTCACTACAACATTTCTAAAATTTAGAGCTTTCGGCATGTCTTAAAAAAGGCTTAAAACATGGGGACTCCTAAAAAAAAGATAATCTCTGAATCTCACTTCTTTATTGGTAGTTCAATAAAATCTATCCATCATCCACACAAGGATATGGATAAAAATTTTTGATGGAAAAAAAAGGAAAAGCTGACTTCATCTATTTTGTCAATCTGCAAATAAATGGTGTTTTTACCATCTCATGCAGGGAAAAAATTAATCCGAATTTACCATTTGATCGTTGTCCTTCCAGTTCTGCTGCTATAGGCAACTCCAGGTTCAAAAAGTCTTACTGGGATTTCTTGGTAGGGACTGTCTTGGAACAACAGTCAGCTTTGAGCTACTTTTGCTTTATGTCATTAAAGAGTTAGCTTATTCCTACTGGGCGAAACATTTCTTTTCAAAAATCCATCTATATTCCAAGATTATGATAGTCTTGAAAGTAAGGAAGGTACAGATGGAGAAGGCAGACAATGTTCTAGCTTCCCATTTAAAAAAAACTCCTCAGATCATGTTTTAAAAAGCTCTGCATTCACACTGGTCTCTTAGAGTAGACATCCATTTTTGTCACAAACTTCAGATGTGAGAAGGGTGACCATGTCAGTCTATAGGAGGTTCAAGTTTCATTTCCTGAACCAGAAGTATTTCATTGTGTGACAGTACCCTCATGGCATCTGTCTCTTCATAATACCAGTCTAAATGGCCCTTTAGATTCTCAAACCACATCTGTGAAAAGATTGTGCCTTGAATGTTTATTTCTTTATGAATTTCCATAAAAAATTTTGCCAATGCTTTCCTCAGCATTGGCTGAGGCTGAACTCTTGAAATATGGTTAGGCTATACTGTCTGGAGAATTAGCCAGAACATGTCATGTCGCACTGTCTTGGTTCTGAGTGTGATATCAAAGTAATCAGCTGATTTGAAGAGAACCTACTTTTATTTTCTCTGTTGAGAGCAATAATGTATAGCACCCATGTCTTATTTTCTAAATTCCTTTGTGGCTGAGTAATGTTGCCTTCTGGAAGAAAAGGTGGGATTTTGGTTTGGGGGTTTTTTCAGATATGTATTTTTACAGAATCAAAATCTCAATTAATGACTCAAAACCAATCCATGTAAGTATTGTGCATTATATTAAAAGATAGATTAAACCTGATTGATTTAGACAAAAAGCTGAATTTTTCCTTTTTTTTTCCTTATTTCTGCAGAATTGAAAAATAGAATCTCTCAACAATTATCTTACATACTCTGCAGTATAGTTCCAGATATAGATTTTAAGCAAGGCGGATAAACCAGACATAGTCATCAAGGAAAGCAGAAAGGATAACAGCTACAAACACAACCTTACACTTTCTACAGGATCTATTTTTCATTTTGTTTTTTTTCCTATAATTTCTTGGCTTTCCAGGGCTGTGAGCACTTCTGTGAGAAAAGATGGGGAGAATCTCGGTGATACTTTGAAATTATTAGGTCACAGAAACAAAGAAGAGGGGTGGAAGGTGCTGGATGACATTATCATCCAGAATATACAGAATGGGCTTGTATCATTTGAACTAAATGAGCATTTAGAAAGGTAATGTATGAATAATTTATTATAACTTTATTTACCGAATATATCTGTACTCCATGTATACAAATCAATCAAAATTACTGGAGCCAAGAAATCATCCACTATTAGCTATTAACTTGCCAGTATCTCTTTCTTCCACTTTAAAGCATAAAATAACTTGGATTTGTTACTCATTCCGAAAAAAATATAAATACTTTTTCATATATAGAATATACACAGTGTAGTACATACAAAATCTGAAAAAGGAAATGAAGGTATCAGTCTTAACTGGAAAATGTGGTGTAGCCCTCTAACTACAAAACCATAATTTTTTTTGAATTCTTGTTAGGAAATATTTGGTTTTATCTAAAATTCGTATATATGATATCATAGATACATAGTCAACATACACTACAGAAGGAGGCAAATTTCCGCCTTCTCATGTGTTGGAAACAAGGATGAAAAGGAGGTAGCAAAAGGCCGATTGGAGACTGCCCCAAATTATTTTGCAAAAAAAATGATTAGCAGTTGATAAAATAGTTTAAGATAGAGCTATTTAATTTAATTTTCCTCCCTTTATTTATTTTTTTCTTAATGCAGGTTTGTAGTTGTCCGCCTTTCATTCCTTTTGGAAAACCTGTATCTACTCCTCTTTGCTCAGGCTCTGGAAGAAGCTCTTTGCAGCACAATGGCTAATGTGATATTGTATCAGAAAAGAGAAAACCCATATAAAATAGTAGTTTTGCTGTCTGCATCCAAGGAATTGACCTATGAACTTCAAAATCTCCATGAGGAGGGCTATTTTGGTCCCCCAGAACCTACTCAACAGTTCCCATTAAGAGAAGGAGAGCAGATTCATTTTAGATTTACGGGAAATATTTTTGCTTCAGGTAAGGTAATCAATTCATGCATCTAAATGAACATTACCAATTACCTCAGCTGTTAAAAAATGCTGTATGGGAACACTGATAGACTGCGGTCTATCAGTGACTAACAATCAGTCACATTTAGTTATTTCAGTGTTTTATTTCTTGTCAATGATAGGAACATGGAGCTTAATGGAAAACAGCCGAAACAAAAAAATGTACTAGCTGAACAAGATCCTGAACAACATGCTCTAGGTGACCCTGCTTTGAGCAAGAGAGTTGGACAAGAAGATCTTTAGAGATCTCTTAAACATCTGCCATTCTGTGAAACCTGTCCCCTCAGAAACAGATGGCATTTTATGTTTTGTTTTAAAATGACAGGTGTCTGTCAATAGCTTTTTAATATAAAGAACAAAGGAATTAAACAGATTCCAAACAAAAGGAAAAGCCTGCTAATTTATCTGTGTAACTTTCACTTAAAGTGAGCAAGAAATCCAGGGCAAAATGTTGTCTATTGTGAGTTGCACTATGAATTGAGGTGATGACTGAGAGTTATGTCATTTCCATTAGCAGCCTAGAAAATTCCAAGCAGTGGCTGGTACCATTCAGCAATTTGCCTAGAGGAAAAAGAGATAAGAAGCCTCAGAAAAGTTTTCGCCCAAAATATATCACTTCTGTCAGTTTTAGAATGAACATATTTATTTGGCCCTATGGACATGTTCTCCACAAACTCTCCCATTGAAAACTCCATTTACCCTAAAGAAAGTATTATTCTTCAAAAAGAGAAGTCTCCAGCGCCAAACAAATGCGTGGTCATATTTGCAAAGGATAGTGTATATAGATGTACCTATTAAAATGGAATTACAAATCCTAAAAATGCACTTAACTCTCTGGTACCATTCATTTCATTGTTAGAGATAGACAGATAATAATAATCAGAAAGCCTATACCTGTACCAGTTCCATTCACAATGCTATTTTATTTTTATTCTTCTCTGTGTTATGTATTTATCTGCTTTTGCTTTTTCAACTTGTAGCACAGACTTCACCACTTATTCCTTATGCCAACAGTTCAGGGGCTGAGACAATTAACTGTAAAGATATTTCTACTCCAGAAGCAGGTTGGCAGGAGTGTTCAGTAAAGTAATAATAAAGAATAACCAAATGTTATGTGATTACCTTTATTGGACTTACACTAATGAATTATTTTAGATGCCACTCATCTGAATACAGTGAAAAAATGTTTGTTTGTTTGTTTTTTTCATATGGACTGCAGAGAATGGAAAAGATTTTGGAAAAGTCTACAGACTGATTTTTCATTCACAAAGAAAAGCCAGGCTGGAGCTCCAAATTAAAGAAGTGGATGAATTTGGTAACCACAGTTCACCTCATTACAAAGGAACTGCAGTGTTTTATAAAATTACCAGAGAGATGATAACCAAGAAATGGGAACAACCCTTACCATTTGGTGAATATCAACACCAGTCTCCACTGTGTAAATTACCACTAACATTACCAAAGGTGGGTTTCTCACTTGATAATGTTAGAGATTTTTCCCTTTTTCCCTTACCATATATTTATTAGGCAAAAGGATCTTAGTATGGTTTTTGATTTACAGATGCACACAGGAGTCACTGATGGAGCAGTTCTGATCCATCCTCAATGTACAAGCATTCTGTTAGTGGTAGGGAGGGACCCTCATCCAGGTATAAGCAAGGAAAAATGTTTAGCAGAAGTTTTTCACCCATCTACTCTCTCCCCAGTTAGTATGGCACTCAGAAATTATTACTTAAGTTTTGGTTACATAATTCTTGTTTCACTGTCTTGGGAGCACAGACTTGCAAATTTTAGGATCATTAAATGGTTCATGTAACCTATCTCCCACCTATCACCTGATTATCCTATTATGCCTGATTAGCCTCTGCAATACAGCCATGCAGGCAATTATCTTCATCTCTGGTGAAAGCTATTGCTTCATAAATTAATCTTTAATATTCCTGCAATGAAATCTCATTCTAATCCTTTCAAAGAGCCTAGGCATCAGCCCCCTATCTTGTACAAAATGATGCTGCTATACTGCTACGAAAAAATTTGCATACATTTTAATTTCGAAATAGGTACAGTAACACTTGGTCTAAATCTCTGGTGACAAGCAGTGACATTCTCTCTCTTTCTCGATTTAATTGACTTCACTCTTCCTTAAGCTCTCACCTACTAATATATCTTTTATTTCATAAGCATACCTCTTGATTTCTTTCTCATCGTCATTCTCCCAAGTAAAATTTAAGGAGTTAACCACAGAAGATTATAAGAGGAGATCTCTTTCAGTTACAAACTCCATATAAAATGTATGTTTTCCTTCAAAGCACTTTGTTTTTCTGCAGGGCTTGCAGTGTTTGCAGAGAGGAAAATACAAACTCTTGAAGTCCAGTGGGATGATTGAAAAAAATTATAATTAAAAAAATAATTGGTGTAGCACACCCTAGACATCAGTTAGTTTTCTTCCATCTGCCTGATTAGCCTCCATCATATTTTTCCACTTTATTTAATCTTTCTGCATAATAAGATTTAAAGGATTGAACGGCACTTTTATTAAACCACAAAGGTAAATATCAAGTGTCTTAGATATGAATTGGCGTATACAGTCTACTGCAACACATATTAGTGTTTGTATTTGGACTGTTGTTGCATTTGGACTTTTCTAAACAAATCTGTCTGACAACCCCTTTTTCCCTACTAAATTTAAGGCTATGCTTCCTCTTTCCCAGTGTGGCTGAGATCTTGAAGTCTGGTCAGCCTATATAAGTGTGTGAGAATATTTAAATATGTGGGTACACAGTAGCACCCAGGCAACCTATTCATTTAAATGGAAATAAAGGGAGGAGCTGTACAAAATTATCATTGCTGGAAAATTAGAAATAACGACAAACTCCAGAAATGGTGATAGGTTTTGGCAATATTATTTTTGCATCTTATTTTTGAGAAGTGTATCTACTTTCAACTGAATCACTTCAAGCACAGAGGAACTAAGTTTGATGCCAGAAATTCTGCTTAGAGGGACAATTATTATATTACTTCAGAAAATCAGTGTCGAAGCATCTTGTAAATAGTTTTCCTTTTTCTTCTTGTAAATATATTTTAGTAAGTGCATTTCAAAGGACAGAATCTTCACTAAGTTCAAATATTATATCCAGAATGTAATCAAAATGCTTAAAAGTGTTTGCACACTAATAACTTTTTTATTTTCTGTCTTACACAGTATGAAATACTGACATGTAGAATAAAGAACAGCATCAAAAACATCTTCCCTTACACTGCAAGTCATCTTAGCACACAAAATGCTATACTTTGCTATAGCTGGTGAACCTTCCTACTTTTTGTTCTATTTTCCATCCATCCAGTGCAATAATTTAAAACTGGTAATGCCTAAAGTCAGGTTTTTTAATAGTGAAGAAATATTCCTTAATAATTTAGCTACTTCAGTTATATCTTTTTTGTAAGAGTTAAATAACCTCAGTGAAGCTGATTATTTGACTTTAGTGAATAATTAGTAAATTAAATGCAACATACCCTACTATTGGTATATTAACACACAAGGCAAATGGGAACTCCATCCCCACCACTATCTAGTGGCACACAACTTTCACTAACTTTCACAATGTTGTTCACTCTTTTGCTCTTCATACCTTATTCCAGCCAAGTAAATCTTGAATTTCATACTGAAAAAACTCACATAAATTTTAAGGACAAAACAGATTTCCTAACTGAAAGATAGGAAAAAAAAGACTAGAAAAAGCGGTTGTTTTTTTCAAGGAAAGATGATTACTAATAAAGTCCCATACAGATCAATACAAAGATGTTTGTCAGAAACTTAATAACTTAAATAATTAAGTAAAAAGTCTGAAGATGTACAAAATATTCAGAGTACTTAAATTGTCTGTCAAGAGTCACATAATAAAGTGATACTGAGCCACTGGAAAATAAAGTAGATAATTAGATGTCAATAATTGTTATGTTGCAGTAGAAGTACACTTCTAATTTTATAATGAGACTCTAAATTACCTTTAAACCATTCAAAGAAAAAAAAAAAAAAAAACTTCACAATTTTTTCCTGAAAATTTCTGAGAATTTTCAGAGCATTCGGTAACAAATATAAAGGTAAGAAGAATGTTCCAAATTATTAGACAACAAAACTGAAAAACAGATTATGCCACATATCTATGAGGCATCATGAGGCATTCACATCATGACTGCACTCTGCAGTTCTGGTCATAGAACGCAGAAAGAAGATTTGGAAGAAGAGGAAAGAAAGTGGGTGATCAGAAACGTGGACTGGTTCTAGGTAGAGAGACAATAACATTGATCACAACACTTCAGGAGGCTTCAATAAAAGTTGAAATATGAATATGAGTATTATGGAGCAACTGAAAAAGGATTAATATATCCTTTTTCACAGGAGATAAGAGCAATGATGTTTGTAAGATGCAGGTGTAACCAGCAATAGGAAAGAACATACTTTTTACATTCAGAAATAGTCAAATGGTGAACTCATTTTCACAGGATATTTGCAGCAGTTAAATACGTGTATCAGCCAGAAAAGGAAATGACTGCAAGAGAAACAGAACCATATATTAAATGTAACAATCCAACTAAATGCCAGAGCAATGAAAATGAAATTCTAATTACTTGCTATATCTTATGATGTGTTTTAAATTTATTAATACTGATGAAAACACTGACTGTAAAAATTAACATAAGGACTTCAATTATGTTTTTACTATCTGTGATCTGATCAGCATATTCAAATCCAATATTTCTTCACATTTAGGTGGGTTTTCTAATGAATAAAATAAATAAAAGGAAATGATTAAAACTGGATGTGAAAATACAGTTAGGAAGAAAATTAATGTACTACATACACAATCTACCCTGACCATCTCTCAAATGCAACTGCTATTTACCATTTCATTAAAGTACAGGTCATGTGTTAATGTTCATACAACAGGAACCAAGACTGGCACTGCCCATAGTTATACATGTGCCGATGCTATTAATATATGCCGCCAAAACACCTGGAACTACCTGACCACATTTGTGTGTGTAGACGTAGACTCAAGCAACTGTCCTTCAATTTTACTAGTTTCTATCACAGTAGGAGTAGCAAGTAAGCTGCCACAAACCTTGCAAACATATGAAAACATAAGACTCAGTGTTCATATCTGGCCTAGTCGTAATGCAGAGTATTATACAGTATTTCTCATACACAGCTGCTTACAGAATTCCACTTGTTACAGTAAGGCTCTTGTGTCTTAATTGTGAACTGGTTTACTCTAAGCTGTAGAATTATTGGTGGTTTTCTCACTTTCTCCCAGCATCCTGGGGGAGCCTTTCATGGTTTGGGAATAAAATCCCCACAACGGTAGTAAATGCAGGGCAGAAAGAGCAAAGACTATGTTTCTACTACTTTATTGAGTTTAAGTTTAGTTTAACCATGTAAACAGATTTGCTTCAATATACGTGATAAAGTTAGAACCATCGAGAATGCCTGATTTTGGTTTTGACAAAGACAGATGGCATCTTTTTTAGGCAGCCATTCTATTACATTTTCACTCATTTCTGTAAAATTCACACCTAAATTTCTCTTGAATTATGGAGAGAAAACAGTAACTATATAGATCATAAGCCACTTTTTATATGTGCCAATATTGACCACTTACAAATATATTTCTGACAGTGATCAAAGCAATGTCTTTTTTTACTTTATGCAACCATTCACAGCAGTTTTTAGTTTATACATGTTACATTTGTACAGAAGGAACGTGGTCTTCACTAATGATTCCTATTTGTGTTCTTTCATTTCCTTAGCAACAGGAACACTTGTTTATCTAACCAGTTATTTTCAACACAAGTCAAATATAGGTTCTGATGTCAAGTATGTGTGTGCTTATCTACTGATTTCAAAGATTTTGTATTTATGTGAAATGCAGCTGAAGGGTTTAAAAGATTAATTTTTCCTTTTCTGTCTGTCCTGTTTGATATGCTACAAGAGTCTGGTCATGTCTGAGAGGCCATTTGACAGAACACATCGATATTACTGGCTGAAATCAAAATGCTTTGCAAAAGTAGATTGCTGTAATACATTCAGCCATTATGAAATTACTATTCTGCTGGAGCTTTATGTCTAATGACTACAGAATAGCATGTGATCCTCTGCCTCAGAAAGGCAGTTTCTTAGCTAATTGAAGGGCCTTCCAGACTAGAAAATTGCTTTGACTGCTAGGAGTATTTTACTTAAGCTGTCAACCAGAACAGTGGGACCACACGCCGGTGCAGCTGAACCATGAGTGAATTTAGTGCTTCACCACAGATACTTAATCTTTAAAGGCAATTTAATACTTTAGATCTAGTGCGTTGTATATTATTACACTATTTCTAGACAATACTAATTTTCAATTCTTATACTTTTTACTCCTATTTTAACATTAAGTAGCATAAAGTGGTTCAGATTAAAGTTAATGCATGGGTAATTGAGTTCAACTACAATAACTTTGAACATCTCACAGACCTTTGAGATGCTAAATTCTCATTAGTGAATGAAAATAATATAAAAGCATAATTAAACGAAACCAGAGAAAGCTGAGTCTTGAAAGAAAAACAATGCCCCCTTCTGGAAGAGTTTTATATTCCCATGTTATTCTATCTTCACACCAGGGCAAGACCAATGAGAGAATTGCTGTAGAAGCGTGCAAGAAAAGGCAGATTCAGAACATAGAAACATCGAATAGTTTGGTTTGGAAAGGACCTTTGAAGGTCGTCTAGTGCAACCCCCAAGATCTCAAGAGAAGTACAGCACAGGATGGTTTTGCCCTGCCATGCAGGACATAATGTGGGCATCCTGTGCACACTGAAATTGCCTCCCAAGATGACTGAAAAGTTGATTAATTCACAGGTGAATAGGTAACACTTGTGATTATATAGGCCTTCTGGATGTGTAGCTCAGTACATATGAGACACTGCAAATACTGAACAATATATTTCTGTATTATAAAAGTGATTGAGATAAGCTCCATAAGGCTCTGGCTCAGTATTCCCAGGAGGAAAAGGAGGATAATTTTTCCAGTCAGAGTTTCATGCTCTTCATTCACAAATGAAAAACAGAGGATCAGCAAATAAATCTTGGGCAAGTCTCCCAGGGAAAGCTGTGCATAAACAGGTGCATAATACACCTGAATGTGTGTGACAAAAGTAACATGGGCACTAAAAGAGGATCACTATAGCTTTAAAAAAAAAATAAATCTGAATTTCACTTTATACAACTATTCTTTTTTTGTGCTAATTGCTTATGTAAGTAATTTCTTGTTCTATATGAACAATATGTTCTATACAGGAAACACAAAAGCCCCAAAGACTTTCCTCTTTCTCAGTCAAAGGAAAAAAAGGACAAAGTATTTCTTTCTCTCCACCAATTAGAGAAAGAAAGAGGAAGAACTTTGTACTTTCTAATGGAACTTGTCTTTTGAATTTTGATGATTTTTTGTGATGTATTATTAAAAGTTGAACTATGTAAAATGAATAACTATACCGGCAAACATAGGATGATTATTAGACCTAACAACAGCTATTGCATACCTAAAAATGGTTATTCTCCCTGAGAGATAGGCAAAGTTAATGCAGTATTCAAAATTAGAATCTCTTGCATGTATGAAGGTGCCATACAGATTTTCTATACACCTAGTTTCTATACACCAGTCATGGCATAATGCTATTGATCAAACTTTTGGAAAATTGCATAAATTATGAACTTTCTGGTAAGAGATAAGAAACATCCATTGGTTGGATGGAAACTTTATTAGTTTCATTATTTAAAATAGCTGTATATTGATTTATGCCTACTGATGGTGTTAACTGGTTTTCAATAGTGACAAAATCTTCTATTAAGAACCAATCTCAAATGCTGATTTACCGCAATCCACTCCTATATCCTATGCCTCATTCCTTACTCATTTAGTAATTTCTCTTTCCTTGACACATTTTCTTCAATAGCATGAAAAATTGGTCAACCATCCACGAAGCCCCAAAAGAATTTCTTCTGATTCATCAGGTAAGAAAGCATCCCTAATATATTAATATCAATATAAATAATAGCTGTACTTGCTGTTTCCTTTTTTGAAATGCAAAAATTTGTTTCAGCTGTAACTGACATTTAAAAATGTCATATTCAGGAATATTTAATATATTAGAAGATAGAAAAGCAAAAAAAAAAAGAAATCTTTTGACCTTGAAATACGAAAGTTCTTGTAAGATAATGTTGTGGTGGGATGCTTGAACAGCATTTAATTTTCTGTCTAAGGAGATTCAGATTGTATTGGAAAGCTCCAGTATAACTGATGTATCAGTTACAGGAAACATCAAAAACCTTATATTTTATTGCTAACTTTCCCCATGCAGTGCCAAAACTTGTAGATAATTACTGAATCTGCTCTTGACTAAATTCACTTCATGTCATAATGCAGTTACCAAAAATTACAGTGGAAATAAGAAGTTGTTTTCATTAAAGAAAAAAAAAAAAAGTATTTATTTAGGGAGTTTACCAACTGAGCCTCCAGCTTTAGAAAGCTTTTTATAAGAAAGGAAAATTTACATATCAGAAGAATAATGCTCTTACTTAACTAATTTTTGCCCTTTAGAGGACCTGTGGGACAACTTGCTGTTTTGGCTTGCAGAAGAGCTTGCAGAAGATAATACATCCTTGTTTGCTTTATGTTTACCTGTTCCAAGGAGCATGCTTCAGCTTGTTAGGCTGAAGTGCCCCGATAATTTAACACACCAGATCTATGAGCTGCTTTGCTGCTGGAAAAAGACCCTTCCAAGGTCAGCTGATAAACAGCGTCTCCTGTCTCGCTATTTGAGGAAGAGTGGCAGAAGTGATCTTTCAGAAGAACTTCGTTTAAAGTGGCAAACTAAAGTGTTCACTTGACAGAATAACTGGCAACTAACAGACCAATTTCTCTTCTTTTTTGTCTAAAGGTATGAATATTTCTGTGATACCTCTGGATGAAAAAAATGACAGGCATATCAGTCAGGGTTAAGACTATTTATTTGTTACTTTGCAATCTCTTTACTAAAGCAAAGTATAATAACAATGCCCTTGCTTGCTAAAAGTAAAAATTTCTTTTGTGGAAAAGTAAAATATTGAAAATATAGGTACAAGAACTATAAACTGGTCTGCATAGGATTCTAAGGACTTTAATTTTTTACACGTGCAGGAGTCAACACAGAAACATATTTCTATGTCCTTTAAACATTTGGAATTATTTCTATGTCCTTTAAACATTTGGAATTATTCATTACACCAAAATCATATGAATCATTCTATGATATGTGGGTTACTCTATATCCAGCATTAATAGCTATCAGATTCTTCAGATGAAAGCATAATAGATCATTATACTGCACAGCGGTAACTTCTTACTTTCAGATTGTTAGTAATTCATTCTCCTTTTATATTCTCCAACGATGTTTTTTACCATTGTGAATGTCATAGCATACACATGTGAATGTGTAATCTGTTTCCAGAATTTATGAGATTTGTTGCCTCACTTTTAACTGTCATTGTAATTGGGTCTTTTAGGTTATCATCAAATTTGAAAAAAGGAGTATTTCTTCATATAAATTTTGAAATGCATTGCTTTGACATTTCATTCATTATACTAAGTTCTTGTATTGAAGATGAGATGTAAATCAGGTGTACTTGTGCCATTCCTTAGTCACGTATGTCAATCTCTAAAAACTCTTTTTTTCCAAAATGCTGAGTAGGAATAACCTAATTTTTAAAAGTCAGAGCAAGTCTGGGCTTTTAGTACTGTGTTTCTGCTGAAATAATATTCTACTTTACAGCCTTCTGTTACTTGCTTCTATATTGCAATCCACCTCATATGACACACCAAGAATTTTTCTAAACACTAAACTTTGATTTCTGTTAAAGGCTCAACATAGCTGGCAAGAGTCAGTGAATCACACAATTCTGAGAGCAAGCTGACTGCTTAGAAATTACACATACAAATATCAATTTGTGATTACACAGGCTGTCACATTTGTGTGAGTTCCCTACTACTTCAGTAGTGTGCAACAGATCCAGCTCTTTCTTCAAATCCAGCTGTGAATGTATTTTAGTTACTGTTATTCTTCTTGATTCAATGCACCACTTATTTTTTTCTTTCATCTCTCCTTTAATAACATAGATAAACTTTAAATATTAATCTAAATCAAAAAGTTTTTAATCTAAGCTTTATTAGTGTTTGGACTATTTATAATCCCTCTATGTCTTGCTGACAAATCTTACTTGTGATAGAGTTAGTCTGGGTATTTTATTTTTAGAGGTCATATATTTGCAACATTTCCAAATCACTACTATAGATGAGAAAAATGCTAGGCAAAAGAAAAGATAAACACGAATAGTATTAATTAGTTTGATTCATCTAGTCAGTAATGTTTCCTCCTGTGCGATTATCAGTTTTTAGACATAAGACAAATATATGAGTAATTTAACCCCTTCACTGTGAACTAACCATACTAACAATCCTTTCCTTTTCTTTTTGTTTCTTTTTTTCAATAAAGGGGTTTTTTTTAAATATAAACTAACTTCTTATTAGAGGAAAGTATCATCAAACTTTTCTCAATGCCCAACACATTTCGGCATCAGATCTTTTGTCATCAGTGCCTTCTCTTTAGGAATGAATATTCACTTACAGGTTCAGTAGATATTGTCAGTGTGTTTGTAAATCATGATCATAATTCTGTGTATGATGGTATGACAAACAATACCAGAAATATTGCAAAAAAATGGATTTCATTTTTCCATCTAAAAGTATTTTGACTCAACTACCAACATTCTGCCACAAGATGGCCTCTGCGTCTAACAAAACCATGTGCTGAAAACTACATGAATAAAACACTACTAAAAAGTAAAAGCCATCTGGATACTCCACGCAGTATCAGACATTGGAACAAGTTGCCCAGAGAAGTTGTGGATGCACCATCCCTGGAGATGTTCAGGGCCAGGCTGGATGGTGCCGAGAGTAACCTTGTCTAGTGGAAGGTTGGAAACAGATCACCTTTAGGGTCCCTTTGAACACAAACCATTCTATTATTCGATGATCAATAACATAAGTGCAAGGCACCGGGAATTGTGGGCATTTCAGTAGCATCTATGCAAAGGGAACAAATGGATTCAGCCTCCTCTTCCTGGGAATTTGAGATTATTTTTCACATTACCTGAACAGTAAAAATATATGAAATTTGCTTATGCTTAAATTTAATTTGCAAATATAAATCAAGTGACTAAGTAAACAATATAATTTATGAAAGAATTTAAAAATTATGAATAAGGTAGATTAAAAAATTAAAAAATTTAAATATAATGCTTCATGTTATTCTCCTCTGAGAAGGTAATCTTTAGGTCTGCTGGTTATTTTTCTCTTCTTGCAGTAATTCTCACTTGCAGTCTGAAACTAGTAACTAGTTTTGCTGTGGACCAGCAAAGCTGAGCTGGGTGGTGATGTACTTTCCCTCTGTGCCTCTCCCTCCTCATCTCTCTCACCAATTCTAGCTGCTGCTGGGCCTTTCCCAGCTAGCTGCTCTAGGTAACCTTCAGAGCTTTCATTCCCATGTTTTGGATATTTCATCTGCTGAAAAAGCATGGGTAGCATTCAGCACACCCTTTCCCAGCTCAGGAAAACATTTTGACAGAAGAGCATATTTAAAATGCACATTTTAACAAAAAATTATATAAGCACCACAAGAAAACCAAACATTCTTATGCCTTCCCATATTGTTTCTTTTGCTTTACCAGACATCTACAGAAGCATCCTCTTTGTTTAGGTCTTTTTGACCCCAGGGACTCTTGACAGGAGGAGAGAATGGGGGGTGTGGGATGTGTATTTTTCCCTTCATGTTAAATCTTAACCAACAAGTTTATATCCAGATATGTTTTTGATTCCTTTTTTTTTTTTTTTTTTTGTTAGAGAAGAGATTCTTCCCCTCTAAAGTTCAAAAAAACCTCCAAACAAAACAGGTTTCAGATCTATGTGCATGGCCTTCTGTGCAACAGAACATTAGCAGCGATAAGACACAAAATTGTAGCTCTTTATGGCTAAAGTATATTAAGATCAAGCTGTAGCAGAATCTAAAGAGACCTCGTCAAAAAGGGAGTAGTAGTGGGATATCAAATGATGTGGCTCTCTAACCTTATGGAAGGAAGAATTCTTGACTACTCTCCTCCTTTCCAAATAGCAAATGCCAGTCACATGTTGATATGGCTGAACTATTGATGTGGAAAGTTCAATTTCTTAACTAGCATCAACACTGTCCTTTCCCTCTCAGGCAATCAGATATTGTCTCCTAAATAGGCTCCCTCAGTGAGATTCAGACTCACTGAATTGCAGTCAAAATGTGGGAAATGAGATCTAAATGGAGCAAATCTGCTTCTGTGCTATGCATTTTTATTGACCATAGAAAGTAAGTAGGACTGAGAGAAAAATCTAAACTTTATTACTTAAAATGTGTCTGTTTTCCACCCCCAAAGAGGTGAAGCTGTGTGTTTCTGCTAAACACAAATGAAGGCAGCTGAACAGAAAAGGAGATAAGATAGGAAGCCAGCTGCTCATAAAGAAATCACCTAGACAACTAAAAATTGGCTAACTGAACACAGAAGTTAATTATTTAAATACTGAACAGTTAATCAGAAAGAAAAAAAAAGAAAGAAACACCTATATGCCTTTTGTGACCTTGTTACACGATGGATTGCCAACTTCATCTGAGACTGATGAAGTTCAAAGGCATAAAGCAGACTCCACATATTCAACGTTTAAAATACAAATTCTCTCTACTTAGTGAAGCAAGGCTCAATAGGCAGGATCAGTAAGCTGCTTAATACAACAGATGTTTAATTTAAAAAAATGAAGATGGCATTTAATCAATATCCCATCCAAGTCCCTTTCAGAAATGAGTTGTTTTATTCTTACAGTAGGCTTGGGTGAGTACTGTTTACATCCGTAGCAAAGTCATCTTCAACTATGAGAGTCTGAACTTTAAAGCTTCTCTCAAGTGAAGTGGGAGGGAGTTCACATGCAGAGCTGTTTGGTGGGAGAGCCTCAGTAGAGGCTCCTTCCAGCTTTTCACAACAGCTCATTTCAGTGAGCACATCTTAAGTGCAGTGAAATAAACTCCTGAAAAGGCAGGGGCATTCAGGAAACTGGCATAAAATAGCCCAGCTGAAATCAATCCTTCCTTTCCATATAATCTCTGTACTTTACCTGAAGACACAACAAAAAGTCCTTGGGCATCTCCCATACACTCAGAAAAGTAGTCAACCAAAGAAACACAATATTTGCAATTCCTCTGGTTCTAAGCAGCAAAGTGTCTTGAACATGTCTCAATACCAGATATCTGCCTTTCCTGAGGCTCCTTCAGAGTCTCCTTTTTCATGCCAGAGTCTCTAATGACTCTGCTTACTGCTAATTATACAATCATTATTGATACATCAGTAGAATAAAGGTCCAAGCATGATACTCTGAAAATATACTTAGAAGGTCTCCTAATAATTCTAGATACCATAGATATTTGGAAAAGCACAGGTACAGCTATTTCAGTTGATCTGAAGGTGAGTTAGATCATATTACACAGAATGAAAACAACTTTTGCATATAATACTATGGATGAGAAAAAGATTTATTATGAATTAGTAATCTACTGTAATATTGTAATAAATCATAGTAATGCTTGCAGGAATAGAAAAGCAGTGTTCATGTTCCATCCTTTCCCCTTGAACAATGAAAATATCAGAAATATAAGAAAAATGATTCTATAATGTAGTATCAAGTGTAAGATCTTGTTTTTATCTCTAGTCTACGTGAAAGACAAGACTTCATCACTACTATTATAACCCTACTCTTAGTCTTTCAAACAATTCACATGCTTTTGAATTCCCCATTACATAAATTCATTATGTCACAGTGGGTATATCCCCTTGACAGAAGATTTTTCCAAAGCCAGATATGGGGTCTTACATCTCACTGGCCTTTTTTGTCCTTTGAACACCTATCCTGTCATCAAGAACTTTTGTGCCATAGCTTCCCAAGTGGAAAAAACAGTGCCTCTTCAACTTCTTAATATACTTTTAAATCCCTACATAACCTTTATCATCATTGTACTCTATTTAGTAGTCCATTTTGATAGTATGGCTTCCAGAAATGTTATCACCCATTTTGATTTTGGCTTTTTGTCAGATTATGACCAGAGCACAATAATTATTATCAGAAACTGAAAGAACTTAATAGGACTGGAAGGATTCCAGCTGGGATTATTATTACTACATGATAGTTTCACACTGCAAGTGCCAATTCAGCCAGTAGATATCACAGAAGAGCTTCTACAAAGATCCTATTTCTTGTATTTGCAAACTTGAAATCGTATGTAAGAAGCAATTTCACTAAGACAGTGGAAGAAAAATTCCAAAAAGACTGTGCATTATTCACTTGTCTCTTAACAAGTTACTCTCTTTTAGAGTCTTTTGAGGTGAAGGGATGCAGATAATTTAAGATGCTGATATTATGCAATCAGAAATAGGAATGCCTTCTTTCTGTGAACACTAATACTTTGTTAAAATCCATGTCCATGTCTGAAGAATTAAGGAAATGAATAAAAAAAGCTGAAGTGATATAGAATCAAGTGTGTAACAATATTTTGGAGTATTCTATTTCTAGAAAGAAACAGCAAATTATTCTAATGTGAAGAAACTTGTAAAAAAATCAGAAGACTGTATTGGTTCATATACTTCCAAAAATTTTAAAAATCTAACAAACTTTTTTGCATAAGTGAAGAGAGACAATTTCTGTTCTCCATTTTTTTCTTATGAAGTTTCAGTGAAATCTGATTTCTCATAGAAAACAAGATGCTACAAATAATCAGAAGTTTTCTGAGAACATCTGTCAAGCATTAAATTAAGCTAATATAATAACAGATTTACAGTACTTATAAAACTAAATCCAAATTGTTTCAATAATACTTAAGCTCATCTCTGTTTACACTTAGAGAAACTCCTAAAAGTCTAGATATTTGTCAGCCCAGGGGTAAAACAGGGAAAGTCTTCTGCTATTTTTTTTTAAACTATGTAAACAATTTCCAAAATGTTCCAGAAACAAATGTTACCAAGACATGTGCACAGAGGAACAGCAAACTGCCAGTGCCAGTCTAGAAGAGGTTGTGGAGACCTCTGCACAGGGTGCACGGTTGTGCTCATGTATCTTCAAAGAGAATGAACTCAAAGTGCCAAATCTTTGCTGAGCCCTTCTGCAGAGATGGAATAGGTAAAAGATCATGGAAAATGAGAAAGGTTCCTTGCAGGAAACTGTAAAAAAGTCTTGTCTAGCAAGAAAAAAGGGGAAAATTTAAAATTATTTACAATTAGATAAACACTATACTGGTTGCTGAGCATAAACACGGATATAAATGGGGAATTAGAAGTACTTCCCTAACTGTCCTAACCTTCCAGTGGGACTCAAAGGAGTAAATACTGCAAGAATTTTAAATTGTAGTTTTTAAAGTTCAGTAAATATTTTAGAACTGCAGTCTTCAACAGTGGAGAACTGCAGTCACAAGGAGAGACATTTTTTTGTCCATTTTTATGTTCCTAGATTATGGAGACTTATATAAACTGGATGGGAGTTATCAATATATCCTTTATACCAGTTGTTCAATCCACCTCCACTTGCAAGCAGGCTCCTGCCACTCCTTGTCACATTGCACACAGTGTGTGACATACACACACCTAAACCTGATAGGCAATAGCCTCAGTTCATGTCTAAGAAAGGTATAAAATCAACCTGATTTGTGGTTTCCTGTCTGACAATAAACTGCTGTCGAGCTTTTGTCTCTTTTCTTTTTCAGTGACTGGTAACCATGGCTACCCAATGCAATAAAGTTCGCTGATCCACAGTGCTGTAATTCAGGGTGTGTTTACTGTAACTGATTTTGCTACGGAAGCCCCAGAATATAGAACTAGTAATTCAGGGTGAAGTGGAAATTAACTATTAGTTAAAATTTTACTTGTATTTTAATAAAAAAATACATGCTTTGTTGAATAACATAGTAACTTTTCCTGAATAATTTATGACAGTCAGTCTGTTCCGTTGAAATGTTCATATTAATTTTAATGAGCTTGTCAAAGCTCTCCTAGACATTTTATGTTGAATAGATTTAGCTGTGGTAATATTTTAAATTATTGCTCCTTTTAACCAACATAATTCTTTTTTAAATTTATGTAACTAAATGTAGTTCTCATAACTTGCTCCCACTTGTGTTAAAATTCAGCTACTGTGAGAGGTGAAACAGGATAGACTCTCACAGTGACAGCAAATAAAATGCTAATTCCTTAACAGGTAATTTATTTCAGTTTTTTAGAGGACTGAGTCAGGGAGAATAGAGATTACATGTAACAGACAAAAGTGCCTTGAGAACTTGCTTTAATTAGATGCTTCAAATATGTATCTTATTATAATGATTTCAAAATTATTAAAAAAAGAAAAGAATGATAGCATGCAATGGAATGGCAAGTATTTATTTATTTTCCCTCTTTGCCATGATACTACTATAATGTAACAAGGAACTTAAAAATGTTTTGTCTCCACAGGCCTCTAAGTCCACCCCTGGGCTACAAGAGGGTTTCTTGTTATAAAATGAGATACAAGAAAAAAAAACACGGATGTACAATAAGTTGTCATAAAAGTCTGTATGATATGAAAGAAGGTGAATTTATCTCCCATGAGAATTTTAAACTTGGAAATATGAAAAAGAAATTGATTAAAGTATGCAGTTCTCCTCTTTTCTCTATTTAGCATGTAACCCTAAAACATAAAGGTTCAAGGGAAATCTTTCAAATGAGCTTGTAAACCAAAGTGGAGGCTTATTCTGGCAATTTTTACACTTGTAATATTTTTTGTAGTATGCTGAAGTACAATTCTGACTTATTTTTTGTACTCCTAATTGATGCTGTTGGGGCTTCAAAATCTGTTGCAGACTTCCTTCTCTTACTATAGTCAAAATCGTGATGGGATTGCAGCCAATTTTATTTTCTGCAATTTCTTCATTTGCGATGTAACCACCAGTGTTTGATGAATCTCAAACAACTAAAAAAACTCTTTAATTCTCACTATATAGCTAGAATTACAGCAACTCTGAAACTGTAAAACAAGTGAGCAGCTTTGTGAGTTGCCTAAAAAACAGACCAAAACAAACCCCACTATTATCTGAGAAAACTGAGATCTAGAGAATCTGGAATTTGATTTTCCAGTGCGTCCAAGACACTTTGTACTTGGAGAACAAGTGCTCATTTCTGATCATTCCTTTTCCATCCTAGCCTCATGTTCACAGGAGTGTGACAATGTTCTGGAGAGTGATCTCAGTCTGTTAACAATAACTGCGAGCCCGGGAAAACTCCTTATGCCTGGACAAGGTGTAACCATATTTGTTTGCAATCCTATGATGTTGCTTAGAAACTTGAAAAATTTAGCATCTGCAAGAAGTAAATCAGCATTCTTATTTCTTTTATGTACTCACAGTACTAGACATACTAAAAAGGGGGTATTTTAGGACAGACGTTTTTCATTGAGGGGAAAATGGGAAAAAATTGTAGAAAACACCACGGAACTATAATTACCACAAAAAGACTGCCACAGACAACAGTGAAGCTCCACAGGCCTAAGATGTCCACATAAATATGAACATCATCCAGATGATGCATGATATTAGGGCTATATTAGGGTGAAATGAAAAAGCCTAGAACATTGCCAGGCCATGCTTAAGAGCATAAGTTGTACTACTAACAGCTTTGCTTTAGGAAAATATGTCATCACAGCATGCCATAGCAAATCTTTCTTGGAGCAAGAGGTTATGGCCCCTGTCAAATCAGACCTGAGGAACAGGGATCTTATGTTGCATGTCTGACATTTCTGAGTTTAAAAAAAAAAACAACTTAATGAACCTATAGGTTTAAATACTCCAAAAACAAAGATCAATTACACTATATTTTCTGTATCTTTTCACCCAGCCAAGCAAATATTATCATTCAATTAAACATTTCCCTCAGGGAAGTAGGACACTACTTATGGAATAAACTGATGTAGAGTATTAGGAAGAGAATTGCCAGCAGGTCAAGGGAGGTGATCCTGCCCCTTACTCAGCCTTAGTGAGGCCGTATCTGGAGTGCTGTGTCCAATTCTGGGCTTCCCAGTACAAGTGAGACATGGAGCTCCTGGAGCAGGTCCAGCAGAGGGCTGCAAAGGTGATAAAGGGACTGGAGTACCTGTCTTATGGAGAAAGGCTGAGGGAGTTGGGCCTGTTCAGCCTTGAGAAGAGATGACTGAGAGAGAGGACCTCATCAACTTCTATGAGTATCTGAAGGGAGGTGCCAAGAAGATGGAGTCAGGCTCTGCTCTGTGGTGCCAAGTAATAGGACAAGAGACAACGGGTAGAAACTGGAGTATAGGAAGTTCCATCAGAATATGAGGAAGAACTTTACTGTGTAGGCGACTGTGAACTGAACAGATTGCCCAGAGAGGTTGCTGAGTCTCCCCCACAGGAGACTTACGAGAACCATCTGAAGGCAATTCTGTGCTCTAGGATGACCCTGCTTGAGTAGGGAGGTTGGACCAGATGACCCAGGTGGTCTCTTCCAACATTACCCATTCTGTGATTCTGTGAACCACCATGCCATCAGAACTGTCTTTTAGGTCCGTAACATCTGCACTGAACAATTATTATTTTTCTTCAAAATGTTGTCTGCATTGCACTTCACAGAACTAGTACAAAATGACAGTATGGTTTTGCACATCATTATTGCTTAATACTGGATACGTTTTAAAAAAACAGTAAAGGCTCACAGTAAAACCTTAGCTTTGTCATCTTCTGGGTTGAATCCTTGTGATGAAATGCTAAGTATACTGTGTAAAAAAAAAAATTGTAATTAAAGGAAGTGGAGCAAGGAGCTTCCACTATAGAGTGTTAATGTAAAGCTGGACAGTGAGGTAATGTTTAGGAGGGCTCAAATAAAGAAAAGTCACCAGGAATAAATGAACAGCCTAAGGGGTAATAATCAACTTGAAGAAAATCCTTAAGGCAAGAAGGAAACCAAAGGATTACATTAAATACAAATTAATATGACAAAAAAAAGATGGAATGTGACAGGGAATAAGAGGAGAAAACAGTCAAGGATTAAATTCTATTAAACACTATAATACATAAAAAAGAATACACCCTAAAAATAGTACATGACACCAAGACAGAAAAGTTTATAGGCATGTAAAAGTAAGTGATATATAAAAGCCCTGTTCTACATACACAAAAATTAAGCATCATCATTGGCTTGCAGTTACTTCTCCAGTTCAATTCATTTTATACTCCATGTTTTGTAGAGATAGAGCTAGTTTTCTTCACAGTGCAGATTTGGGACTGTGTTTTAGATTTGTGCTGAAAACACTGTTGACAATATAGAGATATTTTTCTTCTTGCTAGTGATGCTTGCACAATGTCAGGGCCTTTCCTACTTCGTATACTATCATGCTGGCAAGTAAGCTGGGGTACATGGGAAGCTGGGCTTCAGATGAGACAGATGGAACAACTGATCCCAAGTCAAATGGATCACAGAATCACAGAATATGTTGAGTTGGAAGGGACCCACAATGATTATCCAGTTCAACTCCTGCCCCTGCACTCCATCCCCAAGAGTCACACCGTGTGCCTGAGAGTATCATCCAAACACTTCCTGAACTCTGGCAGGCTTGAGGCTATGACCACTTCCCTGGGGACCTGGAGGTGCTCGACCACTGTCTGAGTGAAGAAACCTCTTCTAATATCCAGCCTAAGCCTCTCCTAACATAACTTCAGGCCATTCCCTTGGGTCCTGTCACTAGTCACCACACAGATCAGTGCCCCTCCTCTTCCCCTCACAAGGAAGTTGTGACTGCAAATGAGGTCTCCCCTCAGTCTCCTCTTCTTCAGACTGAACAGACCAAGTGACCTCAGCTGCTCCTCATACGGCTTCCCCTCGAGGCCCTTCACCATCTTCGTTGCCCTCCTTTGGGCAGTCTGTAATAACTGAATATCTTTCTTATATTGTGGTGCCCAAAACTGCCACAATATTCAAGGTGAGGCCTCACCAGTGCAGAGCAGAGCAGGACAATCCCCTCCCTCAACTGGCTGGGAATGCTTTGCCTGATGCCCCCCAGGACATGGTTGGCCCTCCTGGCTGCCAGGGAACTGCTGACTCATATTCAACTTGTCATTGACCAGGACCCTCAGGTCTCTTTTCACAGCACTGATCTCCAGCCTCCTGTTCCCTAGTCTATACACACAACCAGCATCACCCTGTCCCAGGTGCAGAATCCTGCACTTTACCTTGTTGAACTTCATATAGTTGGTGATCTCCCAGTCCTCTCATTTGTTTAGGGCCTCCCTGCCTTCAAGAGAGTCAGCAACTCCTCCTGGTTTTGTCATCTGCACTCTTGCTTAGTATCCTGCATCCAAGTCATTTATGAGGGTGTTGGAGAGCACTGGGTCTAAGATGGAGCCCTGTGGAACTCCACTACTGACAGGTGGCTGGTTTGATGTCACCTCATTCACTATCAGCCTCTGTGCTAAACCAGTGAGCCAATTGCTCACCCATTGCATGATGTGTTTATCCAGCTGTGTGCTGGACATTTTGTCCAGAAGGATCCTGTGAGAGACAGTATTAAAATTTTTACTGAAATCAAAAAAGATTATATCAGCTGGTGTCCCTGGATCAGCTAGGTGGGTTTCCTTGTCATAAAAGGAAATCTAGTTTGACAAGTAGGACTTGTCTCTCATGAAGTCGTGCTGGCTGTGACCAATGACTGTGTTGTCTATCAGGTGTTTTTCAATACGTCCCAGAAAAATATTCTCCATAACTTTGCCAGGCCCTGAAGTGAGACTGACAGGCCTGTAGTTTCCAGGGTCCTCCTTCTTTGCCCCTCTTGAAAATTAGGATATTCCATACCATATGGTGTCACGCTCAGCATATAGAGTTGGGGGAAGAAGAAGGAAGGATGTGACATTTGGAGTGATGGTGTTTTCCCAAGTCACCATTACATATGATGGAGCCCTGCTTTCCTGGGGATGGCTGAACACCTGCCTACCCATGGGAAGCAGCAAATGAATTTCTTGGTTTGCTTTGCTCAAATGAATTTCTTGGTTTGCTTTGCTGCATGCACAGCTTTTGCTTTCCTTATTAAACTGGTTTTAATTCAGCCCATGAGTTTTGTCACTTTTACCCTCACAATTCTCTGCCTCGTCTCACCAGGCGGGAGAGAGTGAGCAACTGCGGGGGGCTTAGTTGCCAGCTGGGCTTAAACCATAAGAAATGTATAAAATCACTATCATTTAGGGGAAGAGATGTATTAGATCCAGTCTTCTAATCAGAGCCTTTGAACTTTGTAAAAAATCTCATTTATCCTATAGGTGTTGATTTTCCACTGTGTTCAAAGGCCTCTTACGGTTAAAAATGCTATGACCCCATTAACTAAAATTAATGAAGGAATGCAATAAACAAAGAAAAATTAACCATATTATATTATTAAAGTAAAATCATAGCAAAACAAAATCAGAAGCAGAACAAATTCACTTGAATATCAGTTTTTCAGATATCTGAGGAAGCAGGCTATTGCAAATGATTTACTAATTGGAAATAAAACAATAGAATTATTGGACCAAATAAATCTCTGTAAGCACACAGAGGATAAAAATGTCCAGTTGACTTTGATCTTGAATTTATGAATTTTTTATTTACAAAGGAGTGCCTTTGATATTTTGAATATCAGAAATAGATGTCTGTTTACAAAAAGATACAGAAAAATCTTCCTCTCTCTCACCTGTAGGTGTGAAAAAAATAAGTGATTCTTGGTTTTAAACATACAGGTAGACTGGACTACAGTTCATGAACAAAATATATCAGAGAAATGATACTTTTTAGACAACTAAAATACAATTTTCAAAGCACGTTGTAGCTACTGAATGCACGAAGATATTAAACTATGCATGGGCTCCAATAGTGAAAGTTTAATAAACCTTAAATTTTTAAAGAAAAAGATAGCAAAGATAGGTAACTAAGATTCCTTCCCTCCCTCCTTCTCTTCATAACCCCCATTCTTTAAGGCCAGTTGATTTTTCTGGGAGGTGCATTCAAAAATCATCAGTGAAGTGTCAGTTTGAGTTGTAGTTCTTGTGGGACTTTTGTGGGTCTTTTTTGTTCCTTATGTAAGGTGCTTGCATAAAAGATACATTAAATATAGTAATTGACTCTTTCAGATTGTAACTTCCAGCACAAATATGTAACCATCCTCTGGAATAAAGAATAAGGCCTGGAATGTCTTCCTTTGTAACAGGGAAAAATGTTTAATGTACTGAAAAATCTTTCAAAAAGATTTTTGAGTATGAAACCCCCAGCTTTCTAGGGAAGTTACAACTTAGACTAAAGTATTTCTGAACCTTCTGGTCAAATCTTTTACCTAATAAAAAGTGAGACAGGTTATTATTCAGTTCATCCCTCTGTTCACACTAATATATAATTTTAGTAAATAGGATAAATAAGTATTTAAGCATGTATGTGGAATATTTAAAGGGAAAAACCCACCTTGCATTGTCATAGGGTAAAGAATCTAAGTGTCATCAGTGAAAGGTCTCATGTTGCCAGTATTAAGAGATTGTTTTAATTGTGTACATTCTGATATGGGAATCAAGAAATAAGCAACTAAAGGAGGATAATATAATTACAGCTAATCAACATGGGCACATAGAAAATTGATCCTGTCAAATTAAGTTGGTACCATTTTATAAATTCAGTGGATATAAATTGTCAAGGCACATACTAATGGGATTAACAGCTGAGTAACAAATCTCAATATGCAATGTAAATAAGGAATATTACCAATGGCTATTTTTCTTTCACCACACTTCTCTGGGACTGATTTTAGATTTATTTATATTTTACAGAGCTGAGGACAAAGAGAATTCAGCTAATGCTGATAAATTTGGTTGTTAATTTGATGGGTAATCAAAGAATTTAGGTTCAACAAATGAAAGAATTCAGTATGGTAATATCTGCTGCATTCGTGAACAGAGGATGAAGGCCCCAGGGGTAACATACAACCAAGGCAGAAGCATTTCACTAAAGCACCCAGAGCACAACAACCCTTCCAGCACTTAGTAAAATTTAACCCATTGGTTTTAAGTTACCCAAAAGAGACTAAGGAAAGAGTAAAGACAGAGATCAGAATAAGAGAATTGCATAGCTACCACCAAAGAGTCCTATAGAAGCTCACTTCACATGGTGGTGGCATGTTCCAAGAGGAAAGGCGTTCGTATTCTCCTCTATTTATGTGCTTTAGCTACTATGGCCACCTCTCCCAGCAGAGACATCTGCCTCACTGACCACTCTGTAGCTCCGGGACAGAGTGAGAGGCAGAGCAGCCAGACAGAGGCTGGATCAGGGATTCCAGGGGGCATGGTGTGGGCAGGCTACCAGACCAGCCTTTTGATTGACAGCTCAACCAAACAGCTTCCAACACCGCCTTGGAGCTGCAGGCCATGTGTGTTGCATGGCAGGCCTGACCACGTGGATTCTGACTTTGCCCCTCCCGCAACACACACAGGTTGGTTGATTTGACCCAATAATTACATAATCTAGAGAGACTCCGTGTCTCACAATACCACATCCCTGGAAGGTTTCAAGGCCAGGTTCAATGGGGCTTTGAGTAAACTGGTCTAGTGGAAGGTGTCCCTGCCTACGGCGGGGGGGTTGGAACTAGGTGCTCTTTAAGGTCCCTTTCAACCCAAAAGATTCTATGACTCTCTAGGCAGGACTCAGATAAAGAGACACAACTCAGTCTTCTTTCCTTTGCAATCAGCTTGAACATCTGAATATTTCCCCAGACATCTTGATGCATGGTAAACAAGGGCAGTTTACAGAAAAATATCTGCAGTCTAATCCCAGTGATAACAGAAGGAGATGCAGTAGTGATTGTCAAGGAAAAGAGGTAACACACAAGTGTGGCAGGACACTTCCACGCAGCTGAGAGGCTGGAAACATGCATTTGTAATGCTCCCTTTTCCCAAGGGAGAAGCTGCTACAGTACTAAGCTCAGATCAAAGCCCTCATTCTGAGAAAGTTACGGTTATGAGGAACACAGATAAAAGAAACACTAAAAGAATTAGTCAAATCAGTAGAAGACATTATAGAAAAAAAAAAGTCAAAACCTCAAGAAGACCTGTCTGTTTATCTTAAAAGAAGATGAGTTGAGCAGCTAGAAGAGTGCTTATACAGCTCTTCAGTTTAATTCACCACAGATGAACACAGAGAAATTCAGAGAAAAAAAGCAAAACACATGTCTTTGCAAGTGAGAATTGTTAACCACTGTAACAACTACTGGGAGAACATTGCAGGCGAATATTTTCGTGGGTTCTATGTGTTACATATACCCAGAAAACTCTGTTTTAGCTCCATGTTAATTATTGTACCTGAAGGAATATGTTCTGGAATCCTAATTTCAACATTACATAGAAAGTCATGAAGCCAAAGTCTCTTCTGGCTAGAAGCCTTTTTGAGCCAAATAAGTCTTTTTGTCAGCGAAAGAAAAACCTTGCTCTAAATGCACTTTTTCAGCCATTTTTTTTTCTTATTCCAAATCAGAAAATATCATCTATCCCAGTTCATTTATGCAAAGTGATCACATTATGAATTGTCAGAACCTACTTTAACCTGTAGGCAATGAGCATAATATTTTTGTCCAAAAAATTATTTTCTTGACTGTCACTGCAACAAAATCCAAATGTATTGTATTAGACTACATAAAGTGTGTTTATTTCAGCATATAATCTGGATTCAACACGATTGCAGAGTTTCCAGGTTCTTGGGAATTGTCAGCTATGAAAAGATTTTTTTTGGCCTTTTTTTTCTGTGCACATTGTAGAGCTATTTGTCACAGAATTAACCTAAAACTATGAAACTTTGGTTATAGAGTACTTGCAGCTTACAAAGTAAGGCTGGATCCTAGGAGGCAAATGTCTCACTACTAAATAAAAATGGAATTTTTAAAGAAATTTTTCAATATTTCATTTTCAGTTTTATATGTTCAACTTGTATTGACTTTAAAAGGGAGTAAAACTTCATGAAGGAAATAGGACTGGAAGGGACTTTCTGAAAACATGACATGCATTCTGTTGCCTACAAGCACTCCTACATCACTGAAACGTCTCAGTAGAAAAGAGTTAATTAGCACTTCTACACCCATATCTGTATTTTGGAAGAATGGGAGATGGAAACATATGGTGGAAACTCACTTTTTGAGGGAGGGAATGTTCATTTTATATTGTAGAAGCTTTAAAAATCTTTTAAAATTCTTTTATTGAGAAAATACTGTTTTCTTTTTTAAAAGCAAAAAATAGTTTCATAGATCATTTTCTCTGCATGACTGAATTTTACTTCCCCATTCTGCTTCACCACAGCTTAGTCTCTAGAATGGAGGACAGCTAGCAGTTTATTTTTCTCTGTAACACCACTTCCCAGCCATTCCTCCTCCTGTGGATGTCCACAAACTGTAACCACAAATACAATCTGGATCTGTTTTTAAGGGGAAGTGGGCAAATACAATCTTCTATATGAACGCTTTGGCTTTTCTTAAACCATTAGGATTATTATCTGTGAATTAGGAGGTACAGTCACAGCACAAGGCAATATGTGGAGTGGAAGACAACAATATTGAAAGATGGATGTACTATTATAGGGTTTGTGGAAGTTTACAGACATGAATACTACAGAAACAACTTTACCACGAGCATGGAAATGCACTAGGAAGTAAACTTATCACCAGGCTGAGGCTGAGCCGTGAGCTGAGATTATACAGCTTCTACAGCTTTGGGAGAGATCCAGCACTAGATCCCAACAACAATTTTGCTGCAGTGTGTTAATCTGTTAACATTATTGTAATTGATGTAGTTTAAATCCCTAAAAGAACTGGAGTAAAACACTTATTTTTCAAGTTTACTTGGAAAGCACAGCTTCCTTAGTTTGAAATACCATAACATAATATCAGAACTGTGAATTAAAATAAGAAATAGAGAGAGTTTTATGATCATGGCATTTTGAGTGTTAAAGGCTTTTCTGGAAAATGACAAGCACCACTCTCACCCAACACGTTCCCCCAGACTTGCACACAGGCACACCCAAGGAGCAGTACTGACAGGGCAGGACTGTGCCAGCCACCTGCTCCAGGGAGGCAGCAGGACTGGGGTGGGCAGCCAGCAGCCCTCCTCATCTCGGATGCTTGCGGTGACAGAGCAAGGCCAAGGTCCAGTGAGGATATCAAACCACAGGATCAGGATCTGGATCAGCAGGACACAGGCACAGCATGGCTGCAGCACAGCTCAAGCAGGGATCAACCATGATAGCCTGCAGCAGTCCCAGCTCAGGCTTCCTCGCAGAGTTGCTTGCAGTGCACTGCAAGGATGTGCTGCTCGCTCTTTCTGTCAAGGCCTTCAGCTGTGCTTCTTCTACGTTGGCCCTGAGCCCAGGCAGATAAATCCCCAAGAAGGTCAGGTGAAAATCTGGGCCCTGACACCAATCTCCTGAAGTGACTCATGACTCAGTACAATGTTTTCTTAGGCTTTACAAAGGGGTAAGCAGCTTTACTGCCATGTTGCAGTCTTTATCTTAGGCAGCTTCCTGGATTAAGGGTTGCAAGGGAATTGAAGCATGCAGCCATACCTGTCTCCTGTAAATAATTCTCATTAATTATCTTAATTCCTACCTTTTTTATCTTATATTTTGGGCAATAGTATTTTTCTGATGTTGTGAGACTGATGGCAACACTAAGATACTGAAAGTTTAGTACCACACGCAGGAGGCTGAATTCACTTATCAGCTGTCATTTGCTTGTCATCAAAAGTCCTGGTTTATAAAGTGTTGCCATTAGCATGTGGGATCTGAATATGGGATGTAACATTGAATAGTTACAGTTGGGACTGATACCACCTTTTATTGTTATGATTCTCCTAGGTTTTCTTCATTATAAGAACTTACCTTCTTAGTTGCCAAGCTTCAAATATCAGTGTGAGCTGATGTTCTGCATATTTCTGCCACTGACAAGTCCTATTTAAAGGTATTCTATATTGTTATTTGAGAGAGTTTTTGCTATTGTAAAAATAAATGTAATTTTGAGGAATAAAATTTAGAGAATAAAGGAAATTCTGATGACCTTTACTTTTCTTTGAAGTCTGGAATGACTATGCTTTGGAGGAGGCAACTGAAATGTTTGGCATTCTGTCTTGGACATAAAAAGTAAATTTCTGTTCCAACAAGAATGGTAATGTGGTATGAAATTCCATGTGGTATAAAATATGTGAGAAATGAAATCACAAGGGGAAACACGTGGTTAACTGGCAGCTGGAACCCATGTTTAAAGATGCTGGGAGCCCAGGAGCAGGTTCAAGCCACCCAGATTATCTAGGCATTCTTCACTGAGAGAAAGATACTGCCAGCTGTTGCTTAGTGATTCTTAGTAGATAGACTAATACTTAAAGAGCACAATTATTAACACCAACACAGTGAGACAATCTATCAAAGTTTTTTGCACAAGCAGGTAGACTGGAGCCTAGACTGGAGTTTTTCTGGCAATGAAGTAAGCTTTTTACTTGCAGTATTAGGTATAGAGGATCCCCTGTGAGGTGGAAGTTTGCTAGAAAAGAACACCAAACGTGTTGGTTAGGAATGTTTTACTGTCAGTTTTGTAATCTGTTTGCATCTGAAAGTGGATCTCACATGATACTAGCCATTCTACTTAGACTGCTTGAGCACCCCTAGTTCAATTGCAGAATTGCTCAAAAGTCAGAAATTCACCTGAAAACAAAGATATTTCCATTTCATATTTACAGAATATGTGCATTCTGAAAAAAAAAATGCATACTAGACCTGTCCAATTAAATGCTCTTTTGCCAGGTAGATGATATTAACGCCTTTGTGTCTTTGATCCATAGTCATCAAATACATTCCTCCTTTACTGTTGTATGTTATCATTCAAGAAATTCACATTCTGTAGTGATGCATAGAAAAGAAAGCTAACAATAGCTATGTTAGAGGCAGATGTTGAATAATGCAGGGTAAATAAAGCATGGGATCATGGAATGTAGAATGAAAAAGCTGAACTATAGAATAGCTGCTTGTTAAGAGATAACTGAACTGAACTATGAACAAGTACGCTGGAAAAATTGCCAGCATTATTTTAAAACAGTAATGTAATGCATACTTTCAATGTTGGCTTGTGCTAAGGTCTTAGTGATGGAACTTGACAATTTTTGTAAGGCTTTACTTAGCAACCTCCTCTTCTAGCTGTTTAATGCAAATTCTATTTGAACAAGATGCAGCACACTTACAGCTTTATTCTAGCTGTTCTGGTTACTTAAATCAATATACTGGGAAAAGAGGAAATTAAGCAATCAGTGGATTCTTGATCACGTGTGTTTGTTTTGACAGATAGTTCAGCTGTTGACAGCCCTGTTGCTCAGGATCAAATAGTCCAGCATTACTGAAGGCAGAAGGTCTCACTGTTGACCCAGATTAATGGCAAACATAGTATGCTCAAGTAAAATCATTAAGAAATTAGAAGGAACTAAAAGATTAAGATACAGATAAGGTACTAGCAAGCACCAGAAAAATTTCTTCTCTATTTGACCAGATATTACTGGTGACCAATGCACACATCATGGGCGACAAATAGGAGGAGTTGTAAGCTACAGTGCTGTTAGAAACTTATGACCCTGATGAATCCCATGACTTGAGTGTGATTATCAATGCCTATGAATTGTTCAGAAAAGACAAGAGAGGAAGGAGAAGTGGAGATATTGCCCTCTGCATCTGGAGGTGGATTGAGAGTGAAGAGTCTGAAGAATAGCCATGAGCAGATCAAAAGTCTGTGGGTAAGAATTAAATATCAGGGCAACAAAGGGAATCTAATGGCTGATGTCTACACCAGGCTGCCTGATCAAGAGGAAACTGTTGATGTAGCCTTCTTACTCCTGCTACAGGAAGCATCATGCTATTCAGGCTTTAGTCCTGCTGGGGTACTTCAACCACCCTGATGTTTGAGACTCCTGGAATGTATGGAGGATAACTTCTTGAGCCACGTAATAGACAGCAGTGATACTGCACCTTTTGGTCACCAATGCAAGTGAGCCAATCAGGGGATCAAGGTTGGAGGCAGCCTGGGCTGCAACCATCATGCACTGATGGAATTTGCAGTACTGAGGGATGTGTGTCAGGTAAGGAGTAAAGTCAGAACTCTGAACTTTAGGAAAGCAAACTTCCAGCTCTGCAAGGAGAAAGTCGATAGATTCTCCGGACTTTGATGCATTTCCCAACCTGCAAAGATTCTCCTGGATATACTCTAACTGCATTAAAGATAGTTCATCTGGTCTCTAAGCATCCTGCAGCAAATGTCATCAGGCCTAGACTATTTAAAACTGCCTTAATTAGATTTTTCCTGGCATTGCTAAATACTTCACCTGATTGAAATATCTAAGCTTTCTTTTTTTTGCAGCTGCATTTCAGCAGTAGTCACTCCATGACTCAATAGTGCAGAGATGCTTTCAGCTGCTGTGCTTAGCTGTGAGGTTTTGATGGCAAAGCTGCTCCTCACTGATCTGCTAGTGTACCACTTTTTCCTTTGAAACTTTATTTCCTCAATTGTATTATTTTTGTCTTCTCCAGTTCTTCTCTACATTGTTGTTTTATTAGTGGTACTTGTCATTAGTCTGCTTCTCATTTTTCCGTTCTATTCTGGAGCCAAGTTAAGTAAGATCTTTATTCAAAATAGGTACAGGTAACTGCTCTTGCGATGGTGATAGAATAGTGCAAGAGGTTCCTCCATTCTCAGGAATCTACATGGTTTGATTTGTGTTTAAGTGTGTGTGTGTGTATGTGTATATGTGTTAGTCTTTTCTATTATCCACAGTGCAAACAGTCTATTCTGTTTCCTACATGCCAGCTGCATGGTTAACCAGGCTTGATGTGAGATAGCCACTGAATCAGTCAAATGTTAAAAGTCAGCACAAAACGTGCCTTAAGACCTGCCTCATGACAGTGCTAGGCCACTATTTACTTACTGACCTTCAAAGAGGTCAAGATTTGATGCTGCTTTGCTCCTCTGCTCCCATGGCAGCAGCTAGTAAGGATTCTTCTAAATTACGCCTTTTACTCATTTCTTTGTGTTGGATCAGAGAAGTCTTTCTGAAATGGACTGGGAGTTCATGTAAGCAAAGGTCAATACTAGGTGTGCAGAATATTCCTTTCTTGGATTTGCTGGCTCTCCTGTGTTTTCTTGGACAAGTAGATTTGAGGCACTAAGTTTGTTCACGAGAGAAAGAGAAACAGCCTTGAAACCTACTCGCTATCCTGGATTTTACAGGTACACAATGACATTGATGCTCCACTACTCCCAGCTGTAAGGAAGTTGATGTGATTTTGTCCCACACAATACCTGTCAATTCCGACACTCCCTGGGTAGCAGGCATAGGGCTCTAACACTGGGTGTAAACAACTTGTCTATATTTTAATATAAAATAGAAAATTCTTTTTTATTTTATTTTGCTATCTTGTCAAAATATAATTCTCTTTAATCTTGGCAATTCTCATATTACCCTTACATATGACTTCTGAGAGCACTTTTTCTCTGATCATGTGATTTTTCTGTTCCATCTAAGTTATCAGCTTGTTTGGCACTTCACAGGCAGTAATTCAGGTTAGACCACAACTATACAAGCTCTGTCTACACCCATTTTGCATGAAATGCTGACTTCTCATAGTTTTATTGATTTTTATAGTCTTGTACAGCTCTGTACAAGCTCTGCATCAACTAGTTCTTTAACTAGTTCATTTTACCAGTTCCCTTGATGAATGAAAGATTGTCTTTTGAAATTGAGAACCTTATGGACTGGGTATATAAATAAGTATAAATTATGCACTGAAATCCAACATGTCAGCTGCTCCACAGTAACCAACCATGCAGTTCCTTGTACCTACCTGCCTAATCCCTCACTAAATGAAGGATAAACTGATCTGACTTTACGTAAGTACAGTTTGCAAGTTTTCACTTCATTCCACCATAATTTATATGTCTTCTTTCATTTAATATTCCAGTGTAAATAAATTATATCATATCAATATGCATACCATCCTGTGATGTTGTCTGCTCATTGGATTAAGAGATATTTAACGTTGAATTTTGCTAGAACAGTCATCAGTATCTACACTTGTTATAGCAGTACTAATTCTATCTATGCAATGCTGCACCATAAAAATCCGAATAATATTTCTCAAATATTCAACAGTTTCAAGTGGACCTACAAAATCATTTTTTATAACCAAATGTGGCACTGGAATACCACAAAAAATCCCCATGTTTAAGTAAAATTCTTATCAATTCTTTCCTAAAACTATATTAATCTTCAAAGACCTTTATACCGTTCTGTCTTGTTACAGTGTTCTGTCTTTACACTTAACATCACCTTTATTTTTCATCTTTTGTTCCAATAGAAAAAAGGCTTTTAAAGTAAGAACCATGATTATCATTCTGTTACATTTTAGTTACCCCTTTAATAAAAGTCCTTCATGTCATGGAGTATTTCAAATTCTTTGATGTTTTTTCCAGGATGAACCATTTAACTAGAATGGAGTTCATGTAAGTACTGCTTTCACCAATATTAATACCTTTTTAGCTGATGTCTGGTCAACTACTCAGGGAAATTCATCACCTATTTGTTAAACTTTTTTTACCAACTTTTATCTCACATTAGCCCTCAAATGTCTGAGCCTGATGATGAGAAGATATTTGGAATATGCTTCTTCGTTCATGTCTCCCAGGTATGTGAGCTGCTGCCAAGTTGGGGGAGAATGTAGCCTACTGTAACCTAAAGAGATTGCGGAGAAAAAACTCCAGGCCAATTTAGTATATAAGGTAAGATTGAAAGAGCAGGTCCTTTAATCCGGCCTCAGGCCTAGGGGAATACACACGATGTGCATGCACACAGGCAACCGTTCTACAATTTTATAATATGGTCCATCCAATTCCAGAACTACCCACCCCCCACTTCTGCCCCCCGACACAGCCCTTCGGGAATTGAGTCTGGGGTCTTTGGGACCCCTTTTTCCTCATCTTTATCTTCTTCACAGCACGTACAGTCCTCGGAGCTCCTCCAAAGTTCTGGGCTAGAAGGTTGCTTTGTCTGTCTTGGTATCTTATTGTTCAGGCCTAGGGTGAGATGTTCTTAAACAGAGAATTGTTTTTCTACAATTCTATCTTGAAAAGAAGTCTAAACACACTAAAGGAATTTAGAAAGTTCAATATAAAATGGGGCAATAGGGTTGGATATTTGTAAATTACTATGCTAAATTGTAAGGAGTTATATGTAGGTTTATCTGTATTGAGCATCAGTATTGCTAAAGCTGGACTTAAAGACAGAATGAGGAGGAGACTGAATAATTAGATTTCTTAATAAAGAAGGTTTTTAAACAAGGTATGACTACATTTTGTAGGAAAAGGAGCTGACTCATATCAGGTTTAGAAACTTCATGAGTTCAGGTTCAGCAATGTGTGTCTGTAATGATCAAGCTGTGATAACTTTCTAGGAGAACAGCTTTAAATGTGCAATAGTTTGACTACCCCACTTTTCAACATCATTTAAGACCCCTGAACTATCCCTTCAGCCTTTAGCTCTGCAATGACTGTGCATAGACAAAAAGGAAGGTGGAAGGCAGACAAGTGTGTCCCCTGGGTGTATTCCAGACATAGTTACGTGGTCTGAGCTCCGTATTGCCTTTGAGGGGCATGTTTGTGCGCATGGTATCTATACAAAGAACACGCATTTAATCTGATTCTCAGGTCTTCTATGCTTTCTATATCCACCTAAATCAGGAACAAGTGCAACATTCAGTTGAATCTGAGGAGCATTGTGTAAATCAGTTAGTATTCGAAAGATGTGAAATTATTACAAAAACACCAGAAAAAGGTAAAAAAAAACCAAAGACAAAAACAAAAAGATAGTTTCAAACTTTGAATCAAAAATAACATTAATCTGATGCACAATGGGTATCTTTCAGAGTGAAATATTACTGGCCAAATCTGGGATTCAATTACGTTATTCTATTTGTATTACAGGAAAGGCAGTTTAAAACACCCTTTCGGTGGCCAATGAATACTGGAACAATGTTCTTTGTTACCACAAGGTGTCACCTTTATGACTCTTGGATGAACAACAAAGTAAGTTTAAAAGTAAAATGTTAGATGGCATCATTCCCTATCTTTTTCCTGAACTTTCTATGCTAGTTTCTCTAGTTAATTTATTAAATCTGGTATTAAAATTCAATTAGCTACATATTAGAGCTGAGAAGACATCTCATAAAGAACAATCTATTTAGTTTAGCAGCTTTTCTGGTTTTGAAATTTTAGGAGTAAACTACAACTTACTTCAATTTGCTAGTTATTTAAAGCGTTATAATATTTGTCATATAATTACAATTACTCCAAGTTTAACTATTACACACTGGGTATTAGTGAGATAATATTGCTAATATTTCTGCCCTTTGGCTAAGCACTTCCACATTTATAGAAACATAGCTCAGAATATTTTTAGACATGGCTGTGGCCATTGTTCTTTTTTATAAAAATTTCAGCATTAACCTTTTCTCAATTCACTCACTATACAAATTCACAGACTCACATGCTCAGACTCCCTGTGAGCTGGTGTAGGGAGCCGCAACAGCCTCACCCCTGTAAGGTTACTGAATTCAGCAACCCATGACAATTACAATACCACAAACACTTGAGGGAACTGAAGTCCTAAGCCAGTGTGGGTCAGTAGAAACACTCCCGTGAACTTCAGTGAATTTCAAATAAACCATGCCTGAAGTAATAAATCATTTTAGTTTACCTGAGATCATAGAATAGCCCAAGTAATTTCTTAAGCAAACCTATCTAAATAGAAGCATGATTTAAAACTTGAAATTTCAGTCTAAACCAAGTTTGAGTATATCACTATTGCTGTTGTTAGAAAACTGTTAGAGGAAATGTGAAATATGCAGCACTATTTTCAGGGAAGATCTTGTTCTTAAGTAGTCCTGAAACTACAAATTTAGTGGAAAAAAAACCCCGTTTAATTGTAAGGTTTTTTTCTTGTGATTTCTCACTCAAAAAAAACATAAGCAATAAATGTTTTGAAGAATTTAAATGATCCTGGCTTTACTATAAGCATAACTTGTTAATTTTCTCACTGCATACTTTGAGAAATTATCAACTACAGTGATACTTTTAACAAATCACGTATAGGTATAACATTTCTCATCAATTTTAATAAGCTAGTGTGATTTTATAATTGCCTTGTAATCACTGATGTGGTAAATATCACTGCTGCAGTGCATTGCTGCCTGGTAAATGAAATTCAATTACTTATGAAAACATTTACTGTGACATCCTCTTTTCTAAACCTGAAAGGCCTGTCCTTTCACTTATATAGAAGTAAAACCTCTTTATTACAATAAAACCTTTAATTTTTTAAAAATGTCTTATCATTTGTCTCAAGAGGTTCCACTTCATAAAGAATTTGTTCCCAAATTTGACTGAAGTCTCTGAGAGAAAATGCAGACTAAATTATACCTATCATACAACATTTGTGCCTTAATAGTGCATATTTTTAAGTAAAACAAATCAAGGAGAAACTCTCAAAAAAAGAGGCAACAAGAACCATGAAAGAGGAAACTAGTCAAGTTTGTTTTGTTAATCACATATCTTCAATGGATTTTAGCATATTTTTAAACAACTACTTTAAGATATTCGATTATAAGCTCTTCTTATTTATTTGTGTACCTTGTCTAACACTCCCGGGTGAATGAGATCCTTAAATGTACTGACAAAGACTTCGGGAAATGAAATGAAACTGACAGTTTTTCCTTAAGTGATTAGCTAAATTTAACCACAAAGGTCATTTAGCAATACATATACTTGAATAGCAATACATGGCCTCAGACAACAGACAGCTAATTCATACATGAGTAGCTGGTTTCAAAATCTGGCTGACAAAGTAACTGTTTCTAAAAGTTGAAGCTATGACTTCTAGAAAAAAAAATTCTCATAATCTGATATTCTCTTCTGTTTAACATAGAAGTTAGAGATTCAGCACATTTCTTTTTAAATCGTGATGGTTTGTGTGGAGGTGATGCTGGTAAGAAACCAGTCTTAATATTCTCCCAATACAAACACTCTGTGTTTCTGCAGGCTTCAACATAAAATGTTAATATGTTATACATTACCAATCAATGCAAAATGAGCAAATTGATGGATTCAAGTGGTGTGTGTTGAAGTTACTCACTTATATGAGGGGCTTAATATACGTATGTTATATACTTCACAAGAATTTTATTTAGGAATAGATGCAGACTGGTTCTTGGATCAAATATCTGTACCTCACTTGTGGTTTTGAAATATCAAAAGCTTCTGGCCGTGACTGCAGGCCGCTGGGGGTGTAGACTCGCTGTCCTTTCTCCATCTCACATTATTGCCCACATCTGTGCACCCCCAGGACTCATATGAGCCTTCACATGTGAAGACTTTCAAACAGTGATTTCAGTTCCAACTGCTGATATATTTTAATCATAGATCAACACATCACACTGATGTTCCTTTGAGTCTTAAAAGCTCCATTACCCTTCTCTCCCTGTCCTCAGAACTGAACATGGGACTCAGATGCAAACCAGAGATCAGGACACTTTATGGATTAACTAAGGGAAGGTGTAAATTAAAGTTTTCTATTCAGGAAAAATTCTTTGAATTAGTAGAAAATGTTATTTTTTTCACACCCTATGTTGACTGAAAATGTAGAAATGTTTTTTTGTTTTTTTTCATTACATTGTGAATGATTAATATCAATTCAGACTACAAGTAATAGCAGTAGCAACTCATGAAATCCCTTTTCTAGTTAGATAAAATATTTCTGTCAGCATAGAAAGTACTTGTTGCATTAGAGGAGATGTTTTTTTAATCCTAAGCTTTCTATTGGAGAGCTAACAAACAGAGGAGTCAAAGGAACGACTCTGTGACTGAGAGATTAGTTCAGGAATCTTACATCTTTTCCAATCATCTATGATATGCATCTGCATTTAGCTTTTTTATATGCATGTATCAGTATATTCTCAAATCTCACTATAGTCAATGGGACTTCAGTGTGCAATTGCAAATGCCACTTGATAAAGGCTACCAGGGTCACTGGCCACTTGAAATATATAGAAGTTTCTGTACTGATATCAATTACACTTTGTCAAGATCTGCTCTTATTAGCAACACTTTTGCTTGTCTTTCACAGAGATACTGTGAGCATAAACCTGCTGCTGTTTGTGAGGAATTCATAGAGAATGCTGACAAGCACATGAGAAGATCCTCTGGAAAAATGTTTCCTATATAAAGAGAAAAAAATATGGTTCCGTGACAGGAGTAATACCTAATCTACCATGAGATAGCAGTAGATAAAAATGGATCTTTGAATGCTGTGCTCCCATGAGTCTACATGTAGGCAGGAAAACAAACATGATGGTGAACTAGAACACCAGACTGTGTTTGTATTTACTCAATTCTAGTGTGTGCTTTCTGTTGCCTACATGTTACTGAATGTAATGAGCACCTTTGCTCTGAAAACATGTGTCAGTGTTTGCATTTATTTTGTTTTACCCCATGGATATTTCTTTCTTCAAAAAAAAGTTTTTCATCTCCATGGGGGTAGGGAAGGGAGAAGGATGGGAGAAGATGTAGAAGGGCTGAGATAAATGATTGTGGTCACAGCATATCTGTAAACATTTTAGAATTTTCTAAATTGTTTCATTGTGTGATTTCTGCTAACCTCAGTGCTCTTGTTAAAATAGATTTTTGTACCAGTTTGCTCATCTGACTGGAGGAGATTCCATTTCTTAGGCTGAGGATGGGATTCATCTCTCAGAATCAAACTGAAAGTTACACATCTAGTCTAAACTCAACTTCTGGATACTGCAAAATCAATGGAAAGAGCCAGGCACTCTCAGGAGTTTTGCAACAGTTATGCTGGCCTTTGGAAGCTGGTTAGTTGTTGATTGGCAGACCATTGGGTTCTGTCTACTGATTACAGAAGGAGCTTCATCCAAATAGCTACTATACTTTTTCAAAAGATCAGTGAAATCAAATTTGGATAATATCTGTTAATTTTCCTCTATTTACCGAATATTTGAAAAAGTACTCTGGAGAAAACAGACCAAATAGATAGATTTTCAATGCAGTATATTATCAGTGTCAACTGTTAAAGTATTAAACCAAAAATCTGTTCAGTGTTAAGCAAAAATCCTTTGTATTTCACATATTGACATACTCAAGTCCTCTTACCTTTGAAGGTGATATGTAATGTTTGATTCTAGAACTACAAAGCTACTGGGCATTAAGTTACCAAGCACTGATGAAATTATCACAAATTGTCTTAGCTTATTAAGATTTGTAAGAGTGCTGGTTGTATCTTAGCTTTGATAAAGTTCACTGGAGAAATATAGGACCTACTGATTAAAATTCAAGCATACACATCAACTTTTCACATGATGAAACTGTTTGGATCCTTTGTTGTAAGACCTATTTATACTATAGACCCATTTACTCATCTACAGTAATAGTCAGGAAACGAAGAAATAATTAGATACTGTACCGTAAATATTTGTATATTAAATTTTTAAAATGAGATTTTTATTATTGTGTTCTACCATTGTGAATAGAGTTGTGTGATTAATACTTTTTTTTTAAATGAAAAGAAAATAAATACAAACTCACCAATCTCCTCTCTCAATGGGCAGCAGTGGAAATTGCTATCGTATAAAAAATATCATAAAATAATTTGGATTCATTTGTTTCTGTATAGTTTACCAAGTGCAAATGTGAATAAGACTGTATCATTTGGATTGTCATTTTTAAGTTCTGATAGCAAAAAAAAATTAAAATCGGAACATCTTGGAAGGATATTGAATCACAAAACACATACCGGCTTCAGTTCCTTCAGATGTGACGAAACAACAGACTGTATTTGAACACTGATGTTTTCCATAGCTTTAAATCAACGGTGTATTGTGGGAAAGAGGAGGCAAAGCATCTCACTAACTCTAAATTGTGATGGGAATTCATGATAAGAAAAAGAAAACCATAAAAGGGCTGGAGCATTTGATTTGGATATTTAAGAACAAGTGTGTTAACATAAGCATATGTTTCTTTGCTGAATTATTACAAAGGATGAGGTAGGAAAGTGCATTCAGTACCTCCAAAGCTCAGGACCTCAAGAAGTTTCATAGCTCAAAACTTGAGGGATAAATTTTGATTTACTAGATATGTAAAAGTAATCTGTCAATAAAATGTAAAATAAATTACTTTTTCAGCCCAAGTATCCACTCATATTGTCAGCTGGAAGACTGGCAGCCATACTTCAGGGCAATCTGGTGCCCTTTGAAGGATAAACTTATGACAGCTATATTTGGAACTTACTTTTAATATTTAAGTCTATTCTTTTTATTTCCTCAGGATAAGTTCTATCTCTGCTGTTGCCAGAAAAGAGTAAAAGGAGTCTGTGGTGGTTTGTTACCTTCTCAAGTAAATGTGCCCATCCATTAAAGTTTTCTGCAGCTGTACTCCTGTTGAACAGTGAAGTTAGATGTAAGCCAAGATATATAGATATGTAACCAAATGCCTTGGTTACATATCTATATATGTAGACCCACGCTTCTACTACTTTGTCTAAATAACAACCCAATACTGTCATCCACTGCTTCTCTTCCTCACTTCGTGCAGAGAATTCAGTCAGGCTTTGATGTTCTCCTGGGATGAAAGGCAGAGCAATTTTTTTTTTTTTTTGCACTGTAGTACCTGTAAATGAAAATATACTATTTAAAATCTATTCATTAATTTAGCCACATTTTTTCTTAAATAGTTCTCGAACCTGGAGTTGGAATTCAAATTAATCCACATTAGTGCAGTCAAAACATGCCAGTATTTCTACTATATAGAGCAGTTACTCGTATTCAGCTCTCTGCTGTGAGGATAAGGTTCTCCACATTCAGGCACTGTCTGTACAGACACTACACAGGAAGCATATAAAAGGAGGTATAACATTCAAATCTATATCAATGTGACTTAGCCACAATGACTTTGGGTTACCTTTTCACTTCAAATATAAGCTTAGATCCTCATCCTCTCCCACAATTTGTTTCTTGCAGCAAGCATCGAATAAGTTTTACAAGACTGTTGTGAATACAAAATGCTATCCACTAAGCCATAATGATTGCTCATCTGTAGGATACAAACATTTCTACCTAAATGAAAAATTCAGCTTCAAGATCTCTCCTTCCTCTTCCAACAAATGATTTACACAGGATTTTATGAACTAGTTTGTGGCTTTATTGGCACAGCAGAAATAATGTGCTTCTAAAAGTTGTTACACTGGCATGTAAACACTGCAAACAGGGAACAGCTGATTGAAAAAAAAAGGCATAAATTAGAAAGACTTGAGAGCTTTTTTCCCTACATATTTTCTCAGTAATTCTTATCTTAGAACAGGTTCTAATAGGATAAACACTGTTCCTGAAATTAGGATGGTAGCAGTTGCTTTCCTCTCAGGCTTGTTGAGTCTCACAGCATAGAGATAGATTCCTGGTTAAGAGCAAAGTGGGACATCTGAATTTGAGCAAGCAAAACAGTTTTATATAACAAATCTCTTGATTCCATCAAATGCAGAAATAATTTTAGTGTATAGTAAAAATAAAATGACAAAAGCTAAATGCTAATTTTACTCCATTAAATTTTGGAAAAACAGACCTATATGCACTTAGTCTTATGTTGCCAGCATGAAGAAATAAACATGAGCTTTAAAAGGAAAGAAGGATTTCACAGTTAGTAAATCTCTTAAAGCATTTTAGAGGCATGCAGGTATTTGTATTGTAAAAACCCTTTACTATCACAAGATAAGAGAAATTCTCTTTTGAAATACAATACAGAGCTATTATAAGAATAGAGCAGATGAATATGCAAACAGGAAATTCTACCTTGAAAAATATAAAATAGATCAAAATGCACATTATGATGTAAATGATATCTATTTAAGCATGAGATTTTCCCAGCCTCATACTTCATCTTTTAAAAAAAATTGAGGCAAAACTACTTTATGTAATCCCAAAATTCTTTTGTATGTTTGAATACAGAAAACATTTCATGATAGGATTATTAGGCTACATTCACTGATGATGTATTCATAATGTAAAATATGAACTTACATTGTGTAATGTGTCATTCAGTGGTAAGTGAATGAAGCAGCAGCAGTGAAAACACCACAAAGAGTATAATGCTACTTGTTCCATTTCAAATCTAATTAAATGTGTTACATTCACTGAAATCAACAGTGAAAATCAGATGTTTATTTGTACTTCATAGTATATTTAAATATCACTGCTATCTTGCTTGCTTGTGTTGTAATTCTGCCATCAGCAAAATTTTTTTTATGGCTACTGAATTCATTCATAAACTATGATGTCCTACATCCCAGCATTCACACCCAAAACCCCAAAATACCAGGCTCACAGAAATTATTTCACTTTGATATTTGGTCCTTTCAGTTTTAGATTTTTTTGGGTCTCTTTTCAAAGAAAAATATCTTTACAAACTGATTATGCATTATTTGCAGTAACTAGTATGAGTAATTGCAAGATAGGTAATTGAGTGCAAGTTATTTATGATTTTACTGTAAGTAATATTTAGATAAGATATACAAACAGTCCTTGGAAGACAGAACAGTAAGCGACGTAAGTAAATTAAAAAGAAAAAAAAGTAAGCCCAAACTGCTACAAATAGTTTCACATTTCTCTTTTATAGTAACTTCAGTTACAGCTTTCTATGGTTGGGGGGCTTTATCCTCTACAAATATAATTCTCATCATGTGTTTGAAATGTTTCTTTAGTTTACATTTAAGCCAATGTTCTCTTCTGTCTCCAATTCTACAAAAGAGAATTTTTCATGTTTTTTTGGCTCTTCAAGCTTTTATCACCATTTCTTCTATTCATTTTCTTCCCGCTCGTTGATCTGGATTTTTCGGCAGGTAACTTACATTAAGTATTTTAAATGGAAATTATTTACTATGGCTGGAGCAGAATGTCAAACACTTCCATGCTTTGCTGTTGTGATTTGGCATCTATTGAACTTCCAACCCTTTGTAAGTGCAACAGCAATGAACATTCCTGAAGTCAAGTTACATGACCTAAAACTCTTCCATTTTTCTCTCAAATATATAAATTGAAATACTCGATGAAAAGAAGACAATGTGTGCTGAACACCTGAGGGTTCAGGCAGGGGAGAGAGAGGAACTTCAAAAATACATGTAGTAAAGCAGCAAAATGGCACAGAAAAGAGAAAGTAATGGAAGTCTTCCAGAGGGAAAGAAAGTTTAAAAGTTTCCTACATATCAATCAGCACAGATATTTCTAATCCCTCAGTGGAGGACTGCTGGCAAATAGTTCATAGAAGTCAGAACATCTTCTGTGTGGAGCCCTCAATCTGTATTGAAAAGAAGACTCCAGACCTGTTTGAAGAGAAACCAGAAATGAATTGAGAACCATGTAGATGCAGAGAAAAAGGCTTAGAGAAAGAGACAGTAAATTACCTTATATTACATTGCTTTCACAAATAACTAAAATTCACATAATCAAAAATGAAAGTTGCATTGGAAAATGTTTTCTGATTAAAAACCGTTATATTTGCTGATATATTGAGATTATTTCAGGTAAGACTGATTAAGAGAACATTTCTACCCGCTGATGAACAGAGATTAGATGGCACCACTATGATCTATGTAACATAAGCCAGAATTAAATATCTATTATTGAGTAGACTCATGATTAATCAAAGTCTTTGACCAAGTAGAATTAACTAATGTTATGATTGGACAACATTTTCCATTAACCAGTTTAGTAACTTCCATCTTTTGTGTATTTGAATTACTAAAATGGAAACTCCTGAAATTGATGAAAATTTGCAATCAGTCTTGTAAACCTAGTTTGCCACTCTTTCAACCTACATTAATGCTTGTTTCTGAACTGCAACACCAGCTTTAACAGATTCCATGCTAATACCATCTGCAGGTAGAACTGGACATGAACACAGCAATTCCTCTGGTCTTAGACTAGGAAAGTTTCCAAAAGCAGGAGGAAGAGGAAAAGGTTGCCTAAAAGTGCATGAAAACTTTGAAATGCTCTATACATTCCATGTTACAATCTGCTTATATCCGTGTAAAATTATTATTATTATGCATTGTACTAATATCATTGAAAGAGAGAACATACTTGGAACTAAACAGTGTCATTTACTCTACTGAAAACACTGGGAGAGTACTGGTGTTTGTGATGAAACATAATCTTATGTATGAGTTGCTGGAATCCTCCAACAGAGAACAGCCACTGTGTATTTCAGGTGTGTGAGGCACCTGAAAATTATTCTAATGCTGTATTTCCTGGGACATGATTAAAACGTAATTGAAGTTTTTGAAGAAAAAATTGACATTTCTGGATTTGCCTAGAGCTACTTTTAGTTTTTTGGTATTTTTTATCTTGTAGATGATAGCACCTACTAGAAGAAACACTTTCCCAAAGCTTACCACATGGCTGTATCAGCCCACATATCTCCTTCCATAAAACGATGTTAGAAGATCAGCATCTCTAAGGTACAGATCCCACTGGATGCCTGAGATAGATTCATCTATGGAGAAAGCTTAAACTGAGCAATTCAATATCTACCTTTCCCTCAGCTACATCTAAGATTAGCAGCTGACCATAGAAGAGATGTATTTAGTGGCATTTGATGGCTAGCATTCAAGCTAAGCACTGTTTTTCTGAGATTTTCAAATAGAAAAAGCCCAATATGATTTAACTCAAGCAGAGCCTTTCACTGGAAACCTGTTCTAGAAGTCAGCATCAGGGATCCAGCACATCAGGACAGACAAAGCCCTGATCTGTGTTACACTTTCTGAATCTCTTATTTCTTCCCAAGGCACATGTCAGCTTTCAGATCCCATGAGCTAATTTCTGTGTATCTGCCATACCCACTAGCTGTTCTCGAGGGAATTGCATCTCTTCCTAATCCTGCTTCCTTGTTTCCAGTGGGCCTGCTTTTCATCAAATGTACCAATACAAAGCAGTTAAATATCGCTTATACACTCTATTGTCTTATGATCCCTTTGGTGTTACTGGCTCCCAAGAGATACTATACACAGGCTGTGTTGCTCATAAAGATATGAGGCTTTGCATTTTTTTGTGCCTATGTCCGAAATAAGATGCTGAACCAATATAATAGCTTGCTGCTAACCAAAAAACCAACATGCTCCCTCCTCTTTTCTAGGTACTCTGCCCTGGTGCTCATCCAGCCCCAAGGTGATCTGATGCTGTTACCTACCAGTTTATCTAGCTGCCTGAAAACTGCCCCCAGCACAAAGAAATAGGTCCAGTCAGTTGACATTGGGACAGGAGAGATTGCTGTAAGCTTGCTGCTTTGTTGTCAGTGAACTCTTAGATCAGCTCAGCCAATCCTAACTACTGACAACAAGAAAGCAAGTTTCTTTTTCACTTTCTCCTTGGCTCTTGTATTTTAATCTGGGCCCATTGTCTCATCCTCTCATTGGACACCATGAGAATTTATATCTTCCTATTAGGTATTTATATCTTCCCATCAGGTATTTATAATGTTCCTAGGATCTGGTTTGTTGATTACATGGTCTGTCTTGCCCGTACTGTTCTGCAACTTTTCTTGCCAACTCAGTCCAACTCCATTTCTTTTTACTCTTAGATTTTACTTCTTGAAAGTTTCACTCCTTAAAAATCACTATTTCCTTTTGCGCTGGAAAAAATATAATGGCTTTTTTTTTTCTTGCTTCTTAAATGCTCATTCACAAAGAATATCCGTAAAAGGTTTGTGCCTTATAGTACTGAAAAAAAAATGTTGTCAAAGGCATAGGCCATTTGAGTTTAATAGAAATATCTTACAAGTATGAATGAAACAAATTCTATTTTGTATGCTTGATTGACACCTCCTTTACAGGTTATTCTCTCATGTATTCCCATTATAGACAGCTGTCTGTCAAAAATTTCTATACTTCGGTCCTATGACTGGTCTTCTGGTACGACATGTTTTATTTTCATAACAATTGAATTTGATCAGAAGATGTTTTTAGTCATACCATTTTTTCCTGCATTCTCTATGACTGTCTCTGTAGTTCGTGACATATTTGTTCTGTACAAGAGGCCATATGCTTATTTTTCTATGTCACATTGAAGATAGACTGAAGATGGAGAAACAGACAAATACACAATTTGACGATTGTATGCATGCTGCTCATATATTACAGTATTCTGCAACAGAAAAAAAAAAAAATGTTCTTCCCAATAACTATGAAAACCTGTCAAAGGGACAGTTTTAGACTGAGATGATTTGGGGCAGATGCCAGACATAAAAACAGTACTATAAATTACACAATGACATGAGGTTTTATGCTGCCTGGATCTCACACTCAAAAGATCAGTCCCCTATAAAAATTCAGCCTCTCCTATGTGTATTTACAATAGAAAATTGAAATTTTTGCACCAATGAAGCTGTGTCAACAATGGGGAAAAAAAGAGTTGTAATAACAACACTTAGCTTAACTTCATAAACACAGTATTTTTTTTTTTAGTTTACTGTGTGTCTTTGATCATTGCTCTTCATTGGCACAGCTTCCTAGCAAAATGTTTGATCTCCAGATGACAATTTGAAATCCAAAGGCATGAACTGACAGAACCTGTTACAGTAATAGAAAGTACTGATAAGATAGCAGAGGGACAGATAATAATGGAAAATTATCTAAGATACTATCTAATGGTAATTCTTTCTCCTAGGAGCCACAGAAGTAATGCATTTGATAGAAAGGGAGAATGAAGTTTTTTTCATACAAAAGGATAAGAACAAAATGCAATGCATGAACCTAACCTGCAAGGCTTACTGGTCATACATGATCCTAGCCTCCTGCAATTTTATTTACCCATAGAAGTATGGTCTTATTTTGGCTGAGCAGAGGGAGATTAAACTTAATTCACTCCGCTTTCATCTTTTTTCTTAACACACACTTTGATTTACAATACTGAGCAATCATCTTTCTTCTCCTTCTCTTACAATAACACAGCTGTCAGCCAAGAAAAAGAGTATTTGTATGGAATACATAAAAGAAGATATGTTGGTTGATATGATGAGTATGAATGCACAGCCAGCAATGATGACATTAATTTTAAAAAATCAATACAACCCACACCTTGCACTGTGCATGTTACCTCAGTGATATCAGGAGCTAAAATATTTTGTACTTCTTATCAGCAAAGAAATTAGGAATTAATTCAAACACATTATTTTATCCAGCGATATTTAGAACCCAAAGATATTCTACTTTTAGATTTAATCAATGGAATTTCGTCTCATAGCTTTAGTTTTCCCAAGCTCAACCTAAATTATGATTTTCATTTTACCCATTCTATGCAAGTGTAGACAATTTTTTTCCTACAAGGATAGAATATAGCTTCTTCGTAAAGCTGTGAAAATGACAATGCTTAAACCCAAAGATCATTTTTCTAGGCTTTTTTCAGACAATGCAGTAGCACTAATAGTTAAGGTATCCTTAATAGCTTGTATTTTTAGCTATGTGTGAAGTTGTGCTCTTTGTGCAAACATACATATGCAAATTTTGGCAAAACAATAATACCTGCTTCAGCTAGAATGCTCAAACGCCTGAGGAACTTTTTATTTCAGGATCTTTACTGCATTAAGGGTTTTCATATGCACACTATCAACTACTCCATTTCTAAGAAATCTGCCTGTGGCCTGTAGAAAGCCTCCCATATACATGACATCCACATATGTACCACTTAATAGGCTAAGCAAAAGAGATGATGTGAAATAACCTCATGACTCCTCCTGACTCATGCATAATAATGCAAGTACAGTTTAAGACAGGCTGGACAGAAGCTTTGTTAGCTGTGCTGGTAGTGAAACCTCGGGACAGGGTTCCCATCCTGCTCCCTCATTCACTGCCAGGTGGTTACTGAATCTGTTTCAAAGACAGGAAAGAGGAATGGAAAATAATAATCAAGTCAACAAATCCAGGTGTGCATTCATGGGAAATGGATTCCAGACAATTATTTATATGCTATTAAGGGCAAGTACCCATGCCTGGGAGGGATGGACTCCTTAGGGAGCTTTTTATTTCCCACAACTGACACTATGGAAAGATGGCTCTTGGTGGAGACTGTGGGAACAGCACATCCCACATTAGCTTAGCTTAGCTCAGAAGCTGGGGTTGGATACCACTGCAGACAGATAGCTTTCAGACAGAAGGAATTTTCCTTGTGTTTTTTTTGCTAGATCTCTCAAAAATATATTACTAATTTTTCACCACACCTCTAAAGTTAATTTTTATTGGACAATTTCTGACAAATTTCAAGGATGATTTCATCATGGAAAAGAGATAGCAGTAAGGAGAAAGATATCTAATTGCATTAAAAAAGGTTTACAAACTTAGAACCTACTGGCCTTATTAGACTTTCTGAATGGCATAATAAGTGAAAATTAATTTTAAAAAATGTGGTATATCTTATCTTATTTGCAAAAAGGGATTTAATTGTGTTACCAGTTTTCCTGTAAGTTTAGAAGCTTGGCTTTTTTTGTATTCTATTTTTGTATTATTCTGTCTGTAGAAAAAATCTTGAGATTGCAATAACTAATATTCACATCAACTGATTCTGAGAGATCAACTGCAGCTTCCACTATAGAAGTACAGAATATGCCGAGTTGGAAGGGGCCCACAAGGATCATCAAGTCCAGCCCTTATCCCTGCACAGGACCATCTCCAAGAGTCACATCATGTGCCCGAGAGTATTGTCCAAACGCTTCCTGAACTTGGTCAGGCTTGGTGCTGTGACCACTTCCCTGGGGACCCTGTTCCAATACTCAGCTGTTGTCTGGGTGAAGAGACTTTTTCTAATATGCAGCCTAAAAAACCTACCCTGACACAACTTCAGGCCATTCCCTTGGGTCCTGCCACTGGTCACCGCAGAGCAGAATTGAGTGTCTGCCCTCTTCTTTTCCTCACAAGGAAGTTGTACGCTGCGCTGGTAATCTTCAGTAGCAACTTGTTTCATTTTCACAGTTCCTTGCTCTTTCTACAGTTGTTTCAACTAATTAAAATGAAGAGATGAAAAAGTGAAGTGGCATAACATATCTTTCAGGTGTACCAGGAGGTGGAATTAAATCTATTTTAACTTCTAAACACTTCATGCATCTGTGCTAACAATTTTACATATATTTGTTCTAACAGGAATATATACGAAGAGTTCATTGGAATGTTTATGCACTAAGCTCATAGGACTGCATCTGACAAAAAAGCATGGTGTGATGGTGATTTTTGTTTTCAATAGTGACAGAATAACTGTGGTTTGTAAAACTAGGCTTGGGACAATTAGTAATAAAATATACATGTGTATACGAACATTTTCCTTTTAATACTTTTACTGTTATTATTTGGTCTATTGGAAGAGGTAGTAATAATACTTTCAAAAATGTATTTATTTAGTCAGATATCAATGTACATGAACAATCTGCTGGATTTTTACTTAAAAATGAACAGATTTAGTTCATTCTCCATTCTAGTACTAGAACAGATACCATTTGAAAACTAATGTGGCATTCTGCCCAGGCTGAGGTAAAATTCGTTGGCATTTAGAGGTTACTCAATCAGAACTTTATTTAAAGTTTATATATAAGTTTAGTAGTGTAATTTTCTACATAGTTTCACATAAATCTTTTAACTGTTTCAAGATCAGATCTGGACTACTTTGAAACCCAAAGTGCAAGCTGATAAATGCCTAGTTGCCGTTATACTCCAGTCAGTATTCCAACACAGACAGACTGAAATATGTGAATGTGCTTTTCAGTTGCTTTCTCTGTGTGTGTGACAAGAACTCCTCAATAAAGTTTCTGTGAAATACCATATTCCTACCTCATTATCCTTGTGAATGTGTTCACCCAAATAATGTCACAGTTGAGGGGTAATTGCTGTTTGCAAACGTCATAATTTAGATTTTATCACAGGCTCTCTTCCCTGCCTCAATTCCAGCCTTCTTATTCCTTCCTCATTATGATCTTCTCCAAAGAAGAAGTTTCACCTGTGACACAGAGCTATAAAGCAACTACAAATTCTGTCCTGCACAAGATTTTTACTTATATCGTAATGAGCTAATTAAGGGACTTAAGATAGAGAAAAGCTTTGTCTGGAAAAATGAAAATCCTTAGAAAAAAGTTCTTTCAGAATTGATATTAAAAATATTTGAAGAAGGAATCTATTGTCAGAATAAGGTTGAGAATTTGAGAGAGAAGGTCTGTTGGGAGCTATTACAAATGGGTGGTTTGACTAGACTGAGAGAAGCACATACCTTGAATGAGATCTTCTTATTAGGGGGTGGAATTTATACTCTCTGATTTCTGTGAGAACCCAGAAAAAAAAAAAACCTTCCTGTTTTAAAATATTATTCCCCTGCAAGAGGCTAAGAATGCAATTACATTGTTGCTTTAGTTTGCATCAACAGTGTACTTTTTAGTGTACTAATCATCCACACTTTACATGCTTTTAGGTTACAATGTAGCGTGGACTTTGTGGAGCAAATAAATGCTTTTTTTCAGTTGAAACTGGAGAAGATCTGATCCAGGAGCTTACTTACTGTATTCCAACCATTCACTCCACGGATCAGACTAAAGCTAGCAAAAATAAAGCATTTTAGTCTGAATATGAGGCAGCATCAACTGTTTCACTCTGTAAACCTACTCTTGTAGCAGAATTATTGCTAACACAGGCAGAATCAAGATGAGAAAGGTCAGCTCAACTTCGCAACAATTCTCAAAAACCCTTGTTATATTCACGTACTTTGGAAAAAGAAAAAAAAAAGCCATTCCAAATCTCACAGCCTTTAAAAATTGTTATTGAATCTGAGATGGGCAGTTGATAATATTTTACAAATTTGGAAACTGGAGCTCAGTTAACTGGCTCATTAATATTGTGCAGGCATTTCTGTGACTGAGAACCTACTTTCTCCAACTCCCACTTGTATATACAAAGAAAACTGCAGGTGGCTTCACCACAATATTAGAGAATTGAAACTGGTATGCAAAACATGCTTGTCCTTACAAATCCATGTCTTGGATTAGTAAGGCGAAAGTATTTCTATTCTGCATACAAAAGATGGAAAGGTATGTTCTGCCCCAAATCCATGTACAGACCTAAAAAAAAATAGGAAAAGGACCACTAGGTATAATGACATCATCATATCTTAATACTTCCAGAAGTAGAGCTCTTACTTTTGCAGCCCCAGAGATGTTTGGCTTCTGCTGAGAAGTCTGACTCACACTGGTTTAATATAGGTCCAAAATACAAGATTCTGTCCCAAGCAGTTTTTCAGTGGTGTTAGGTATTTCTTGCTATTTATAACTTCAACAGCCAAATATCTCTGAAATATACTTTAGTATACAGTTCCAACATATACTGCACTTATCAGAGAGAAGAAATACACGTATACAGAAAGTACCTTCTTTCTTTCTCCTAGATCCTTTGGCTTTTATTTTTTATTCTTCCTCGGCGCTTAACAACTAAGTGCAGTGTAAAAGGCAGTTGCAGTCTCTAACTTTTCAAAAGGTCATATTAATAATTAGAGTATCATCCAGAAAGCCGTGGTCTTAGATTCTCCACAGCCTGAGGAGATTCACACCCATCCATTACCATGGAGATGTCTTACCCCCAGAGCTGCATGCTAAGCAGTGCCATTCAAGGAGTAAGAAAGGGAAATATAGTAAGTAAGTTTACCTCCTGTCTTACAAGTGCTTTATCCACAAACTGTAAGGGCAACATCACTGTTCCTTCCTTTTGCCACATTTTAAAACAGAACAGGAAGCCCTGTTCATCTGGTTACAAGAATGGCTGCAAAAGCCTACTCTAAGGAGTGATTTGGGGAATCTCAAAAGGGGAGAGGTGTTCTCTCAAAAGCCCTTCTGCTGTTCAGAACAAAAGGTTTCAAACACAACTTTTTGTGCTTTTTCTTTTGACTTCTATGAGACTTGGCATAGAGGTTTTTCTCTGCTGAGAGTCCATCCCTAGGTGCCTAGTTCACTGCATTTGGAAGCCTTATCTGTTAACTGAGAGAATAAAGAATTCTGGAGGTCAAGAGCCTGAAAGGTATACCTTATAATGTACAAATCACAGCTAAGGCTTTCTTTCAGGATTTTCAGGAATCAGACCAGTTACTTTTTCAGCTCTACTTTATGTGCTGAAATGATGACAAAAGGATTTCAAATAGCAATTACCCACTTGGAATTTACTCTCTTTTGTAGAATAGAAAATCTTACATCATAGCTTCATATGTAATAACAAGCTTTCATTTACAATCAGTGTCAGATATGAAATAAAAATTACCCAAGGCAATGGGGTATTACATTTTACTGACTCATTGTCTCCACTAGCATTCAGAAATCACACTAGTCTTTTCACAAAATATAGTATTTTTCTTCTGCTTTAAAAGACAGTTTATATAAATATTTATTCACTAATTCACAGATAGATTGGAACATGTTGCATTATAATATCTGCTAGTATGATTTGGGGTTTAAGAAAAAACATACGCAGGTATTCTTCCCAAGGATGTCAAGGCAGTGAAAGGACAAAAAAAAAGTTTATTTCAGATGTAAGGACCATTTTTTTATGATGCAGTTTGCACTGGACCTTCAGGGGCAAAAGGCAATGCTCTGCCTTCTCCAAGGCTTCTTGTATCTTCTCTCTCCTCCTCCACCCTCTCTGGCCCAAGGAGGCCTTGTACATGTCTGGAAACATGTTATCCCTCTGCATACCAGAGATAAAGGCTGAGAACTTCTCTTGCTATGCAGGGGAGTCACCTTCTAGGTAGAAAGCCTTCCTAGCAAAACGGGTTCTAACTTTCTATTACAAATTTTCTTCCAGAAATGTATCTATTCCTACATTGGCTATCAACATTTCATATGAGTCACTTCTTTATATTTCTTTCAGAAAAGAAAGAGAAAATCTGATTAGTTAAAATTCCTTAGTGTGTCCCAAGAGTCACAGGATATAAGACCTTCAATAAATGCACTCTATAACACTAAGTGCCCTATGAAAATTCCTTAAAATACATCATGTATTAGCTGAGGCAACCAATACCAAAGTTGAGAAGATATTTCTTAAATCTTGACAATTTTTCATCATGTCCTGGTTATGTCTATCTCTGAGCAGGCCTTAAAGCATGTGTTTCAGAATATAATCTCTTGCAAAAATAGGTCAACGTGGCTAGAGCATTCATCTAAGGACAAAGATCATCCAATTCCAATTCCTTACAAGAAATTGTTATGGAGAATGTAACATATTTCCAGCCTTCCGGTAAGGTTTACTAAGTGTCAGATTCTGGGGAGAAGCGGGAAGCAGGTTTAGACATAGTCTGTGTAGATACCAGATGACACGAAAAGTAAAATCCAGCCTCTCTGCCCACAGTCAGGGTCATTACATTGGGGTCAACCCAACAGAATTGTTCAAACCTCACTGATATTTTCATCATTTTGTACCACTACTGTCATGAACAACACAGCAAAGGTAACTTGTAATATGAACACAATGTGTAGAAGAGGCAGCAATGTAGGATGTGTAGTGACTTGTCACATGTAACATGTTTCCGTACCCCTCTTCCCATGAATGCTCTTGTTAATACAGCTTGCACTAATGCAGCACAGGGTTGCGTTAATCTTAAGCTAATTAATAATAAAACAAACAAACAAACAAAAAATTCAGAGGGACTTGTAGGAAAAATTTACAGAGATTTACAATTTTCTGAAGTATAGAAAGATTTTTTTTGTCTTCTTAGTACTATCTTGATAGCAAATACCCTAAACTCTTCATGTTTTCTATTATACAGTTCTCCTAAATCTCCAGTACATTATACACAGTAATGCATAAACACAAACTCATTTCAAAACACTCCATGGAGATCCCCAGGAACTAAGCAGCATTAGAGTTTTTACTGGTTTAGATGGAGCATGAAATTTTACCAATGGCTCAGCATATAGTCAGGTGATAAAAGAAAGAAAAGGTCCCCAGGTACAGATGAAAAATAGTCAGAGAGGGGCTATGACAGGAAAATAAGGACACAAGAATGATTCTTCTCTGTGAGGAAATGAGGAAGAAAAAGGGTGTCTTGTCTAAGAGTCAGCTTAGGGTTGAGAGGAAGGGAAAGCCCAGAGCTACAAAGGAAATAATGATGGAGAATGGCTGTCAAAGGAAATCACGCATTTTTAAATAACTAGCATTTTGATTCTGTACAAGTCAAAGGGTCCTGGCTCCCTGTAGGTCAGCCTAGGGTGAGGGATGAAGATAAAAGATATTGAATGCTTGGAGCTACATATGAGGCTGGGAACTGGAAAGAATTACATACAAACAGCCAAGGGCTGATGCTAGAACTCTCCAGTGGAGAATATTTGGTTCCTAGAGGGAGGGGGATGCCCTGGGGTATGATAACCTACATACGGTTAGAGATGGGCTTCAGAGCAAAAAGAGCACACAGCTACAACTGATGGGACTCGGGAAAGGGGCTGCCAAAAGAAATATCCCTGAGGAATTTTCAGTCTTAGGAAGGGCAAAGGTACCTTGCTCAAAGCTCGGTGTAGCATTTGGATAGAGGGAGTGAGTAAGCCCAGAGTTACATTTGCTGGGAGGTTATAGAGTGCCTTTCAATGTAAAGGAAGTGTTGATTCTTGTATTCTTTTGTGACTATATCTTCACTCAACATTTCAAGGATATTTTGTTGCTGTGCCACTGAGCCAAGGGAACTAACACAAATGCCTGAAAACTTTCATAACAGTAGATGATGTACATCCTACTGAAGCAGAGATGAAACTAAGAAGGCAGATCTTGCTTTTAATAACTATAGAAGAATGATATTCCAGTTTAAAGTAGAGTTAACATTGACAGGAAAAAAAATCATATATATAATTGATACTTATTTCTTAAACTGTTGAACTGACATGTCTGCAGAAGATGTTTCTGGGCCTTCAAATTCTGCCTCTATAGCAATACAGTAAGATTGGGAAGCAAGAAAACAAAGCAACAAAATAATACCAGCAACTGAAGAACCCCTTGTTAATACAGTGGAGTGAAAGAAAAAGTAATTTTCTAGTTAAATTATAGCAGGATCCTACAGGTTTCTTCTGTTACTTCTGGCATTAAGATAGTTGGGGACACATTTAAAGGAAGTGACACAGGCTTCCTCTGTGGTAGAGCAGGAGTAGTGAAAATACCACAGTGGATCTGACCATCACCTGATTGGTCTACAACCATTTCTGAGGAATGAGAAACTCTTCAGGTAATCATACAATTTGTCTATTAAGAGAATCTTTTACCTTAATTATATGGTACACTGTATATGGGGTTATTCCAATTTAAACATTTTTCTTGAACCATAATATGATTTGCTATATTACAATGAATCACCATTTTAAATCCTTTCTCCCTAGTGACCGCCTAGATAAAACACATAACAGTTACAGTTTCTTTCTCAACTATCAACATATCTTCCTATATATTGCATTATTTCAGAGAGTTTTGTTATTGCCATCTGAACATCACCAGATTTCTGATAAATTTTCTTCTCTATTTTAAGAGTGATGTTTTGCTACATAAAGACATAAAGTGATATAGTGATAAATTTTAGACCTTGGCTGCTAGGATTTTAGGAAATTACTTTATTGGTAACAACTTGGCAGTTCCAATTCCTGAATCAATAGTAAAGTGACTCATGCATCTCGACTTTGCCTTTGAAAAGGCATTGCAGACTATTAATTTGTTTGTTTGCGCAGGTTGTGAACACTCGTGCCTATGGAAAGGACATTCAGGCACACATGAACAGATTATATTCCCAATGAAAGCATAATGCTTTAGCCTTATTCAGGGCACAGGAATTATATGAATTAAATTTAGCTCATACAAACATCTATATATTCTTTTAATGGTAAATAAGTCAATAAATTAGGAGGAAGGACTACTCTTTATTAGTCTTTCAGTACCTGAATTCAAAAGGCTACAAAATGCAGCAAGTTTGTGCATTGTTTTGACTTTCAGTTCAACTGAAGAATGGAAATTTATGAGAAAAACTTTTAAGCATTTTTCTCTTTTCTACAAGGAATACCAAATAAGCACTAATATTCAGAAAAGGACAGAAAAAACTATAATAATTTATATTCTCAAAAAATATACAGATTATTTTTTCCTATAACTTAAGAAGCAATTGCCATTACATTTTAGATTTGAATTCAGGGGTTTGGGATTAAAATATAATATTTCATTATATGCATTTTTATCCTGCTTTGATTGACTACTAAAGGCAGTTTTGTAACTTTAGGTCTGGAGATGTAGATAAATAAAATTACAAAAACAAAAACACATTTATTGGCATTTATTATACTCATCTACTTGAAAGGATTAACACTTTGAACAAATTTAATGAAAATGGGGTAGCTTCTGAAATTGCCCCATTGAAGTAAAAGAAAATTCTGGCAGATACAGAAAATCCACTTCCAGATCAAGATATGTACTAGAAAAGTACTAAATTAGACCATAGATTCTTAGGTGAGCTGTTCATATCATTCGGGTCTTTAGAACTGATTTCTTAAATTTTGATACTATGGAAAATCTACAAATTATAATTTCTAAAGGGAGAAAGATCTGTCTGTAATTTCATGAAAGAATTCTTTTCAACCTGAAGACTGAGAATAGAGAAATAAATTCATTATTTCTCATTTTGAATTTTATCCTGGAAGAGTATTTCTAAAAGCTTTTAAATCTACATCTTTTGTTTTCCAACTGAATTGTTTGGGGGTCATGAATGTGAAGGTTGACAGAACTTTCATATTTTGTTAATACTTGTACACCTTCCAGTTTGATGAAAGTGCAGATAATCTCTGCTTAGAATAATCTACAGATAGCAGGTATTTTCCAAACAAAATCAAAGTGACAGTGCAAGAGCAAGCAGGGAAAAATTGATCTAAGTAAGAAAAAAAGTACCTGGTAACTTTACTTGGATGATTAATAGTGTATCATAGAACTAGAACAACAGACGTTTATTAATGACGAGAGGAATAGAAATGCCAAACAGAAAAGTGAAAGGAATACTAACTCTTGAAAGTAAAGCTGTGCCAGGAGTCAGGGGAGACATAAGGGAGCCCTGCCAGGAGAGGAAGGACATACGGAAGCTGCTGAAGTAGCAGCACATCTGTCATTATAAATGTTAGAGGACATTTGGACTTATGGGTAAGGAGTGATTAATGTTCGAAATAGAAAAAGCTGTTGGACTAATGTGACACAGGGAAACCTGGAAGCTGTGCATTCAGAGGAGTTTGGACTAAGAACTATAACAAAAACACATTCAAAAACAGAAATGCCCTTGGGCCCTGGGTCCTGAATTTCATTTCTCAATCAGTAAGGTCTAAGGAATCCACTTAGAGATGTTCTAAGCAGGGCCAAGACAGGCAAAGGCAGAAGGAAAGAGTCCTTTTTTGGACTGAAAGGGCTGTTGTCTCGAGTCTTTACCTCCCTTGCTGCACTTCATCTTAATCCCTGATTGGAAGGAATAAATTAGTTTCACTAAAAGATACAAACCTATAAAAGAGAAGTACAAGACTCACTCAAGTGTCATCCTGGTTCCTGGAAGCACAGGACAGAACTGCAGGATTCAGAGAGAAAAGATATCTGTGTCATAACAGCCTTTAGCTCATCCACACAGCTGCAGATTTCACCTTGGGTGGGTGAAAGCTGGACTCTGCACAGGACTTTTCTCCACAGCCTTCCAGACACAGCAGGTATTCAGGTATTCAGACTATTCGCCAGTGATAGAGTCTTTCCAGGTCTCATATATAAGCTTGGAAGTGATCCAAGGTCAGCTGAAGCTGACCAAATATTTTCATTTCTCAATGGATTTTAATTTGGATCCTTAGTTTCTCAGGTCAGTTGCATGATAAACTTAATCATGCTATCATTTCTCGGTGGCATTATGAAGCTAAACCAATTATTGTCAAGTGAAGCACTCAAATATTACAAAGCAGTAGGAACAAATAAAACATACAGCCGAATGGCCCTAGCTAAAACTTAAAGTCTATAATAACATTTTATGTACCTGAAAAATCACACTAGAATTTGTATTTGATGCAATACACTACAGTATCTGCCTCAAACATATTTACAGAGCTATTCTACATGGGTGAACATTCTATTTCACTATAAAGAAGCTAGGTATCAAAAAGTGAAATGAGTTGTAAAGTTTGCAAATCTTCTGAAAGGAGAGAATTAGAGTCATGACAAATTCTGCTCTTTTTTTAATAGATGTTTTAATTGTGAAAGTAAATAAAACAAATATATATAACAAGAAAAAATAGTCAGTTGTTTCACATTTTTATTGCCCAATTTTTCAAAGCAAAGGCCAATATCTTTATAAAGAGTTGAAGGAATAGTTTTGTCTGCTTATCCCTGCATTTTCAACAGTATTTTAAAGGATTATATGTCATAATCAAAAGTAAAGTTACTAATGTCTATTAAACTGTAAAGAAATTAAGAGAATTATGGAAATTCAATTAGTATTCTTTTGTTAATATGAGAATATACAATACTGAATATTTTGTCAAGTTTCTGTCTCTAGGATCTGTCCCATTATGTAGTCACTTTTATACAGATAGCCTCCCTACCCTCGACTAGGATATAGTCTTATTGTGGCATGAAGAAAAGTAGCAGTGTGACACCAAAACAAGCAAAATGCTTTGCTAATGAGAAATGTACTACCTGTCAGGTTCACAGTTGCAGAAGCAAAGAGTTAGAACAACTAATTCAGAAGAGCATGATGGCCAGAAGAAAAACAAAGGAAATCTCTTTCTTCACTCAGGAGACTAGGCAGGTTGGCATATGAGGTTTGACAGGCTCATGCAAATGTGAACGATTTTATGCAAGCTAATAGAATAACATACTGAAACAGTTTGCCTCTAATTAGAGCTGGCAAGATGGAAGGAAAGCCCGTTAAGCCTGGAAGCTTGTAAGGTTCACAGTGTGTTAGACCACCTGAGAGAGAATTAAATTTTCGAAGACTTCCTACTCTTCTAAAAGCTCTCCCACACGAAGAACAAAATTGTTCAATTATCAACTATTCAGAAAGTAATTGAAAAAAATTATATATATTCACTTTGTATCATGATTGATTAATCCTCTGAAAAAGAGCATAATCTTTCATTGTCATTCATTGTCCCTGGCCATCCACAGGAATAAAAGAGTCTCCCACAGAGCTCTGCTTAAGTCACTCATCAGTAGCCTTCAGAACTGAGGGAATGAATATCAAATCAGACCATAGACTTAATCAGCAACAATTTAGAAAGGAATAGAACAAACTTATAGAAATACTCACTCCCAGTGGAACTACACAAACACAAGTAATCCCATGTGATAGTCATTCCTGTGAAGATCAAAAATTTGAAGGCAAATCTTAGAAATCTGTGCTTAACTTCTCCATACTAAGTAGTGAAAACATAAAAACCATGAAAAATAAATTGAACAGATGGTTTAAGAGCAGATAGCCTATCTCTCCAAAGATAAGAGGATAGATAGTGTTTCCATTAAGCTTAGCAGCTTTTAATTCAAAAAACTGGAAAAGGAAGGGGGAATATAGACACTCTGTAGCCTAGATAGACTACTTTGCTGTTCAGCAAACACAAGGAAGACTGTTCTAGCACTCCATCCTCAGCGGTCCAGCAAAGCACAGCCCTCTAGCAATGCTAGAAACTGTATGCAATGTATGTATTTGACAAGAGCATAGACATTTCTAAGCATCCATATGTGACTCATGTGAATAGCCACAGATTCTGGGTCATGGCATTCATTTGAAAATGAGCTTGGTTTGCTCTGCATGGAAAACAAAATCTTGTAAGTCACCTTTCTGACAGGACTCCTGTTTTCTGTGGCTTTGCATCTATAGCAAATTGATTACAGCTGTGGTTTACTCAGGCACTTCTCCAATTCTGCTCTCTCCTATGCCTGCCTCAGGTTCTGGACATCACACAGACTCCCTCGCTCCTACACTCCAAGGTTATATAAATATATATATATATGCAACCATCATTACAGTACACACTAGTACTCCTCTCCATCCATAAAAAGGGATTGGACTGGTAGAGAGAATAAAGATCTGGAAGTCTGGCAAGGGAAATTAGAGCTTCAACTTACTGCCAGCAGAGAGGAAGAAGACAAGGACTAGTGAATAGGCAGAGGATAAGCTCCATAGGGACTGTGAGCAGATTAGCCTTGGTCAATGTCATGGATCCAACCGCCAGCATCTCCCACTGATGCTTAGTACTTCAAGCTCCTACTCTTACACTGTCAACCAGAAGAAAAGCCACTCAAGCTGGGAGCTGTAAACAAATGTTAGGTACAAAAGACACTCTGGGAAAGTTCTGGGGATGTCAGAATGACAGTCTATAGTTACCATCAGACACCTGCTGTCCATGATATAAGCCTACCCTTGGGCCTGACCAGCCATGGCAAAGGGCAGTTACACTGCAAAAATAGCTAGTGCAGTCACAGAATTATTCCCCTTTTCCTAAAACACCTAGAGTCTCTAAATCCACATGCAACTTACAGGAGACTGCTAGAGAAACCAGGACAGCTATATTGCTCCCCCCACAAACACACACATCCTCCTGTGGTCTGACTTACAAACCTTGGAAGTGCACAAACCACTACAGCCCAACTCAGAGCCCTCATATGCTTCCCTAAACCTCTGAAGAGTTCCCAATGCCAGGCAGTCAATCTTCATCAGACAATGCTTCCAAAATACTGTCTATAAAAGAATCATCCTGGCATAGTTATGTATACACAAGGTTATTGTTTAGGACTCTCCACAATCTTTGACCTGTCTCTTGAACAAGTGCACTCATGTATGCAAATGCCAGTCAGTTATTAACCATTTCCAGTGAATCATTCAAAACCAACATCATAGCATCAAACTAAAGAATTTTCATTTAAATATACTTTTTAAGGAGACAATTTTCCATGCACCTTGAGAAATTAAACCAGCAACCAGTCTTTTTGCTGTTCAAAGAAGGGGAATATCAACTAACAGGGTGTACCGTAAAAAGTAGCTGTTTTCTTTGATGACCCACACATGATTATCACTGAATATCATTATTTTCATCCAGCATTAATTAGTACTTTCAACTAAATGCCTTGCACCGCCATGCATGGTTTCAGGGCATCAAAGGAGTTGCCCAGAAGATAACCCTGACACTAAAATTTCATTTTATATATATTTATATGTATATATATATATATATTTATGCACAAAACAGTACAATATACTCCGACTACTGAAAGGAATGAAGTTATATCAGTTATATGGAATATTAGGGGAACAATTGTGGAATTGTGACAATAGAATCTCTTGTCAAGTTATATATCAAGGAAAAAAAATCAAAGTAAAACAAATATATATGCCATGACATTAAATCAAAACTAGCATGAAAATGTAAAGAAATACTTTCAGGAAAATATCAGACTGAAATCATCTGTGAAATGTCATTGCAAGGCTTATTACCTGGTTCATGACAAAGTATGTTTAATAATTACCCCCAAAAAACTAAATATCTGGGAATTTATCCTCTTAGGCAAACTTTAAAAAATTCACTATTTGAAAATTTTGTTAACTAATGGGCATGTGTCTGTGTGTCTGTGTGTATGTATGTAAATCAGCCATGATCATTCCTTGAGGAAAAAAGCAAATTTAATCCCTCTCCAGCCTATGGCTGACTAAACATTTGCATTTAAAGAATGTAACCCCTCATCTAGATAATATAAAGCCCAGTGAAAAGTTTTGGATAAGAGGAAAAAAGATTAAAAAACTCAATTTACGGACAATTGAAATTAATAAATGGCTACTTTTACCTGAGTCAGTCACCTTATAAGTCCCAGAAGGCTTTATTTCAGAGCCAGCTTTCTGTATGAATCTCAGGCTATGAAATGCTTTGTAGTTAGGAAAGAAAAACTTAAAGAATTTATTTAAGCCAAGAAATACTTATAATTATTTTAAATGCATTCTAGTTTAGATAGAACTGGCTTTTAATCCAACTGGCTGATCTTCCACATGTTGAAGTCTTATTAAATAAAAATTGTTATGAATTTTATATATGAAAAATTGAATGCATTTGTGCCTCTGCCAACAAAAAATTTAGTTAAATAGATCATTTAAAAGAGATGGCTAGTATTTCTTATGATTTCATTTAATAAAAGAGTACAAAATGTTTATTAAAACATTAAAAATTCTCTTTTGGGCCCAAAGAAACTTAGTAATTCACACCATGATCATGGGCAATATGATTATTTTATAGCTAAGGTTCTAAGTAATTAATAAGAACCAGAATATTTACCCAAATTAGATCAATCAGAGTCAATTACACAATTACACAACGTAAGTAACACAATTACACAAAGTAAGTAACAAGCAATTTATGTGAGAAACCAAATGCAATTTGTCGCCAGAAGTAGCTCCAGAACTAAGAAGGGTTGGGACATTTATAGAGAAGAAAATTCGGCTGTAACCTCCTCTTTCAAAAAGCAGCTTAATTTTTCTGTTTGTGTAGAACTCCTCTGTGGGTGAGATCCCTAGAAAACTAATATACATAAGACACTTTGAAAATATTTAAGAACACTGTGATGGTTGCATCATATTTGCCTGTTTTCAGTGTATCATAAGCTGCCCTTTGTTTCAAAAGATGTAGGTGAGGTCCTTTATCTTGTTTGGTTTGCCCTGAGTCAGGTGAGAATCTCTAGAAGAGTTTCTCTGCTTGGAAGAAACCATGCGCGCTTGCTGGAAGCAACTGCAATAATACAATAAATTTGGAGAGGATGGAGAAAATAATATGGTCTTATTATACAAGGTAAAAAAACTATTAATAAGCAGTAACCTAAGGGAGGGCAGGTTGTAAAGGCAAGGTGAAGATTCAAAACCAGGCCTCAGAACTGAAGGAAAAGGTGACTTTCAAAGCATTCCAGTAACATCATGTGGAATTTGTAGAGCCAGGAAAGCTTTTAAAATTTGACCTTAAAGAAAAGGTAAAGTTGCTGCCCTAGAAAAGAAACAGGTGGCAAGGGAAAAGTTTTCAGGTCTTTTTTTACAACTTGCTTGTCTCACCTTTTTGTCACAATGGAATCATTTAGGCCCTGGTCTAATTTGGAGTTGGTTCTCCCTTATAGAAATAACTAGAGAGAATGTCCAAAGGTCCCTTCCAACCTAACTTATTCTACTGTCCCATGTCCTTTGAGGGAAAGATTTGTATTTTCATTGATAGCATGAATTTAACACAACAAATTGTAGTGGAAATAAACAAATAAACAAAACAGGTCTATGAATTTGATATGTGGAAGCTTTTTAATGGATCTGAAGAGCACAGGAATACACTTGTGGGCCCATGGTAAAGACTACCATCTCCTACCACTTAGCTTTATCATTTGCAGATTGGTGCAAGTGATTACATTCCCTACCACTGAAAGGAAAAGCAGACTCAATTCTCTTAGCAGAATAATGTGGAAAAAACTCCCACCCAAATGTTTACAAATCTATTATATTGGCATACTAGAAAATTTTGTGCAAATACTTTGTCTCCACAGATGCACAGAATGAAAACTTTCTCTTAAAGAAATTGGATCAAAGAAAGGAAACTAAGAATCTGTTAGACAGATCTACCCAACTAATTTCACTAAAAATGCTGGTGAAATTTTGCATACTGAATATATGCTTCTACTATTAGAAATATAAATGAGACATTCAAGACTCTCTATTTTTAATCTGAAAACCAGCCATGCCTTGAAATCTATTACATAAAGGTTTCTCAGAAAACCATTGGGTCAACAGGAAGAACAGACAAATTAAGCAAAACTGTTATATAAACAGTCAATGCAGTGACGGAATGTTTTGCCTGGTATCATTTTAAGTGGCTGAAGATACAGAGATTTTTTTCTTCCATTAAAAGACTATTCTAATTTGGTGGATTTGAGGTAAGGACCTTTTTTTTCTAATGCTAAGTTAAATTCACATAGTTTTTTCAATGTGAGAACCTGAATTAATTGAAATAATCAGGTAGAAGTATTGGAATAGCAAGCAGTGAAACATTAACTTCTTTCTCAAGGAAACATAGGTGTTTTAACAAAAATTAGAAAGGAAAGCTTGTGAAGCTTTAACAATACGAATGTGAAAAACAACATAGCATTATTTGAGGTGTATTTCCTCCACATTTTTTTCCCTAGAAGAGAGAAATATCACTAGACAGCTCAGGGACATATTGAAAGGGTACGATGAGGTTCACTTTGAGGACTAATTACCTAGAGAGCCAGTCTATGGTCTTGGTAAATGCTCACCTCTCAGAAGATGAGAAGTCCCACTGAAATTGCTTCTACACATAGAAGCAAGATCTTATGTGGAAAGTACTGCATAAAAAATAAGCCCACCAGCTGTGGATTACAAGCTATATCCATACAACTCAATGACAATTACTGTTGAGTAGATATGTCAATATCTAAATATGTTCCTAAATACCTGGATACCACAGTCTACTCCAGATCTTTGGCCAAGTGCATTGGCTCCCTACTTTGTTTAATTAGTGAGGTGTCTCTGACAGGGAAACATAACAAGTATGTTCAGCAATGACTTGCCAAGATTCAAACATAGAACACAAAACCAATTTGAGCAAAATTAATATATCTGCCTTATTGTTGAAGTTTCTGACTTAGTGCTTCAGAATAAAAATAAGCATCAACTTATTTTATTAAACAACACTAGTAGCACTGAGCCAGGCACTTCTGCAGAGATCTGGTATTTAAAACCTATTTCTCCTGAGTGCGTCACTAATCAGTGTATCCTGTCCTTGAAAGACACAGAGGACAACAGAATTCGCCCAACCATTCAATAAAGTCAGGATTTTTTTCACTTCATTATTCTGCTGAAGAATGGAAGTCCCTCAAAAAGGAGGCTTGAGAGCACTGTAAGATCTGAAGTTACACCACCATCCAGAAGGTGTGGATGTGGGTCTGAAGCCTTCAGAGACAGTGTTCTACCCAGCCTCCTGTAAGCTAAGGGGCTATTTGGAGTAAGCGGATAGTAGTCTGCAATCTCCACATTTTTTAAAAAGAAGGGAAGTGCCTATGTAGACTTACTGAGTTTACTTGCCTTTCTTAGCTTTTGCACATATCAGAAGGGTGTATAAATAGGTAAGAGGCACTGTGTACTCCTCAACTTGAAATCAGATGCCTGTAGTGTACTATGAGCCAAGATCAGAGATTGTACAATAGATATTTTCAGAGCACATTTGCTTGCGTGAGGTTTTCAAGTGAGAGAGATCAAGAACTACTCAGTTTTCAGATTCAGATTTGTTTTATGGGGTGGTAAGTGATATTCTGCCATGTCAAGTCTGACAACATTATCTCAGCATTTGTGCTCCTGACATAGCTGTGCACTGTCTGAGTAGCAAGGTGAACTGCCTGCACAAAAATCTCTTATTCTGTGACTACTTTGCCAACAGTGACTTAGACCAGCTTTAACTCTCAGCTTGCTAATGTCTCGCTCTACCACACTTCAGTTACTTGTCTGCCTGTACTGTGATGCCTGTACAGCTGCCTAACTTTGCAGCACATCTGGATAGGGATCTCGTGGTTCTTCAGAAACCCGTGTGATCCTCAAGAGCACTATAATGCTTGCATGTTTGAAGGACTTGGCATCTACTAATCAGGATTTTCAGGCTCTTCACTTGGGATTGAGAGATTTTGGTTCTGTTATCTAACCTTTAGCAAAGTCCTTTTTTGAGATCTGGCTCTCTGTACTACTGAAGCTGAGTAAATGTCAGATACTCTCATTAAATAATAGAACGATATACATTTTGAACAATAGAGTTGAAAGGGAATGGGAAAGATCATACAGTCCATTCCATTCCTGCAAACCATCATCAAGTCTAAATGCACCATTGCAAACATTTGTCATGTGTGATTTTGAAGTGCATCCATCTCTGTAATTACATGATATTTCTGTGCAGTCCTATTTCAGGGCTTGACTGTTCTCACCATAAAAAAATGTTCATTATGCTAAACCTAAATCCTTAATGTGACTAGAGACTATACTCAGTAAATTATATAATCCATATATTTTATCATGCAGATAATTGGCTTTTCAGAATAAGCTTTGCTGCTTTAAATAACCTTCAATTACTTTAATTTTTGTGTGTTTCTTTCATACAGACTTTTTTGATGTGATCCAAATTATTTCTTCCTGAAAGTTTCTTTAAAGATTTATTTTCTATTACATCATTTTATTACTGGAATGTTCTCAATAAAATTTACTATTTTTTGCCATCTATTCTCATAATGTCCACTGTGGGTTTGCATAAGAAAAATAACAAACCTTGTCCTAAAATAGGTAGACAAAATACATAGCAGGCATTTCAATAATATTTTCATATATTTCTGAAAGCCTGATTTAACATCTCCATTTCTTTTAGGATTAGCTGTTATCTAACAGCTGCCAAAGGGGATCAAAACTGAGGTCTGATTTACTCACTGTGCCATCTTTTACAGTACTAGGTGAAAAACATTTTTTTTTCATCTTATTAATAGCATTACATGTGTGTATGATTTTCACTACCATCATCTCCCTTAGAAGCTTAAGGAATCTAGTCCTGTTATCTCTCTTTGTATGAAAACTGTTTTTCTAGTTTCTTATTTCCTAGGTAGTGAAACAGCTGTAATGACAGGTCAAAATATTCGCATGTCTTGTTTCTGAAGGAAAACAGTAGCAAATAATTGCAAGTAAAAGCACTAGGAAAAATACAGAAATATTTTTTCACCTCTGTGACTTTTCATGTTCCAGAATAAGTCTATGGCTGTGCCTGGCTTGGCCTAGTTAATTAATTTTGCTTAATCAATTTACTATTCTGATTTATTCTTTTAACCACTGCAGCATTACAAATGAGTTCCACAGTGTACGTATATATTTTTCAAAAATAGTTCATATTGTTTACTTGAAATCTTCTGACTGGTGCCATCTTTGATCAAAACTAGCTTCTTACTTCACTTTAAGAAGCAACAAATAAATAAATAAAACCCTTTTCCATGCCTTTTTTTGTTTCAGTCCTTTATTATAATCTCTTTCCAAGCTGAAGAGTCATAGTTCTTATACTACAACAATTACTATTTAGGATACCTAATTAGAAGAATGCAAAGACAGATAATTTCACTTTCAACATCCATCTTACTTATAATTTTGTTATTGTAGTCTTCTTTTTGTGGTGTCACAGTTTGTTGAAGTGAATTTATACTTTGTTCTATTTTTTTTGTTTGTTTGTTTTTCATTTTAGTCAGGAATCCAAATAACTAAGAGATTAAATAATTTCTGCTATTGCTGTGCTAACGAAAAATTTCATAAATGAAATATTTTACAATGCTTTTCTTAGATGTTATTTCAGTATCTGACTTAAAATTTTAAATGTAAATACTGATTCTGTAGTAAAAGGATAACACATATTGTGGCTGGCACTTACATTAGTTGCTGAGTCAAGAAAATTTATTTACTTGAAAAAAGGATTGCATGGCTTGACAAAAAAAGTTGCAAAGATAATGGGGTTTTGTTCATTTGAAAACCAGCTGTTTCCCTATCATCTGTAACTTTTTTTTTTTATAGTTATAACTGTAACTATAACTTACCTATTAGCTATAACAACATTTGACATGTTATCCCCATCAAATAAATTCAATTTTCAAAAAATCAAGAAAAGTTGAAAGTACTCGTCTTCACTACTGAATCTTAGGGAGAACAGATTCGGTATTTTCGTAAGGGTTTTTTTAAAAGTCTATATTAATTTCCTTTGAAAAAGCTTATGGCAGTGCAGGGTTAAACCAATGGGTCTACATCCAGTCAAGTACACACTGGTGCTTGTGTGTGAACAGATGCAAGTGAGATATACTCTCAGGCAGAAACTCCAGTGAACTCATAAATCATTCTAATTCTGAGCATATGAGGACACATTAACTGGACATCAGAGGAAACCTCACACCAGAGAGAGAGCACCAGCTTGGAGAAGGGAAAGACATGTTATTCCTGTGGTAACAAAAAGCACTTTTACAGTATTTGATATTATACACTACATCCTTCTCAGCTACTTTCCTTTCTATGAGAATGTGGTACATGCCTTTAGATGGCTTTTTTTGTTCTTGGGGTAATTTAGGTCAATTGATCAGATGCCTACTAGATTTAAATGAAACAAATCTGGGCCATTCAGATGCAATATAGCAACTATAATATAGCAACTATAATATAGCAACTATAAAGTTTTTGGGAGGAAAACCAAGATGTTGATTTTATCTAGAGTACTCACTTGCTTATTGCCTAATGTAAAGGTGAAATTCAGCTTCAGAAATCCTTCAGCAGCCTATAGATTCTATTTCTCTCATTCCTCTCATTTCACTCCCCACTTGCCCTCAAAATAGAAAATCTTCAATGCAGAAAATCCTGTACAATCAGAGTTTATACTATTCATGTCATAAATGGCACAAGAAACTAACTCAAAACAGTATAATTCTTCCATAGAAAACCTCCTTGTTACTTGTATATCAAAAAGACAAGTCTCAGTTTCAGTGGGGCTGTAGTTTGTCTAGTCAGGTGTTACAGCAAATTCGGAAGACTGGGTATAAATTAACTCCCAAAAATAATTTTTATAAGTGCCAGACATATATTTAATGCTAGGAGATCTGCTAGTGTAGATACTGGTCAATTTTAATCATGAATTATAATGAATGTTTATGTATAGGGACCTATTTTATAAAAATAATTATTCAGAGGGTATAATAATCTGTTTTATCTAGCAGAGAATTATCTTGAAGGCTTAATCTCAAAAAGAAAAAGGTTTTTTTCTAAGACTACACGAGTAGAAAAATGTGAATTCTGTATTTTCTTTCATCCTAGTAAGTCTTTTTCCTAAATCTAATTAAAAAAATACGATATATTACACGTGTTCAAAGAAAACAACTCTCTAAAGGCAGCAGCTAATGAGGGAATTCCGTCTCCATTTTCCACCATTCACAAGTTGTTGAATATGCTGAAAAAACCATGTCATCAAATTTGAGAATATGTATTAGATTTTAATGGCCTCTTTTTAAAACAGTAATGAACTAATAAGATGCTTTTCTTTCTAAATATTTGCACAATTTGCACAAATCACTAAAGCACCTCTGGTCATTTATTTAGTATTCTGCTATCCACAAAGCAGTAAGTAATTTTGAGGAATAGAATGTATATTAAAGTTTTCATGTGAAATGGATAAGAAAAAAAAAAGTATTTTTAGAATTTTTTTCTAGGCTAATTAATCTGGCTTGAGGAATCTTTGCATGTAAGTAGGAGGCAGTTAATCATCCTTCTGAAGCAGAAAGTGCAAGTTTGGTAACAGGCATCCGCTTGCCAAAAGCAACCACGCACCTTTGAAACAGAGTCTTATTTTTACAGCTGACAAGGTAGACAGCCCTGAGCTCTCTAAGCGAAATACACAAAATGAAAATAAACCCAAACACTGTATGCTTAAATAAAGTGTCCAAACCTCTGGAATCCCATTCCCATTGCTTTCTACATCTCTGCTATTCTGAAAACTTCCAATATAAGGAGGGCAAACCAGATATATTTGCTGGTTTATTAAGGAATAGAAATGCCTGTAGGTTTTTGACTAATTTACCATGTAACAGGATTAATGTATCTATTTGTATCTCACAATGCTGACATAGACAAAAGTAGTACATAGATGTGTTTATTAGGATTTGAGGTAAATCTCTGAAAATATCAATGGCATCTGCCTTCAAGGTGTGGGTGAATGATATTCATAAAAATTTCATATGTTCCAGTAAATAAAAATCATGTTTCACATAATCTTCTGAACTTAAAGTTTTACTATCTTAGTTTTCCTGAATTTCCGTGCAAAATCCTATTATCACTGTGAAAAGAAACACCAACCTTATCTTTATTCAGGTTACATAGCTCCAACAAGGCAATGTTTGAAATAAAGGGCAATTGGACAAATACACATAAAAAGTGGGGATCTTAGAATCTGAAAAGCAGAAATACTCAGCTACATTACACTTTCAATATTACATAAGTAATTTATCATTTATCAAATAGCTTATCCATAACTACTGCTGAAGTGTAAGAAAGGTTAGAGGACTAACAGTTTGAGAGGGGACGTTGAGACAAATGAAACCATGTATCTGACTTCTCAGCTACCTGTAACTTATCCTGCACTACCTCTTACAAACTTAAAATAGCAGAAAAGAGTAATTGCTACAAACCCAAGGGCATGGGTAAATAGAGAGTCTGCCAGCATAGTCTACCATCATGTACAGACTAAATGACAGAGACGAAAGAAGATTGAAAATACTGACTACAACAACTGCTTCTCAAGCTTTGCAAATACTGATTAATGAAGATTATTTCTGTAGTGACAGCATGGCACGTCTCCTATCCATTTTTCATTAAAAAGTGATACATGGAACAATTTCAGGGGTATTCTGTGCCAAATTCCTTGTAGCCACAAGTACTAAACAATAACAAGGGAGAATTCTATTTAGAAAGATGAGTTATGTTGGTTTCCTTAGTGCACATACCTGATAGCTCAATTAGTATATGTCTTGCGCTACCTAATTTCAGTTTTCTTAACACTATAGAATTGTTCAGACACTAAAGAGTGATATTCAAAACATGAGGCAAGTTTTGTCATACAATTACTAATAAACTCCAGACACTGCCTGGAAATTTTTCTGAAGAGGCCTACTAATTATTTGTCCTTGATTTTATTGGTTTTATAAAAATCGTTTTTCACCCTGCCGCAAAACATCTCATTTTCTTTGGACTGGATTTTCTTCTGTGATATACTAAAAGGAATTTGAACAAGTCATGCATACCAACCCTAAACTTCCATCTTCTTTATTACAATGATTGCAGATTAAATTTTAAGGCTTCTCAGCAACTAATTAACTAGTGTAAGTATTGTATTTGGATGCACTACTAAGCAATATCTGTCAATGACGGGTTTGACTTGTTGGTCCTTTGGAAGTATATCCTACATCAATAAAACCTTCAGTTCAATGAAGTCCAAACATGTTCCAGAAATGCCATTTAGTGAAAATACATATATTTTCAAAATAAATTACTCTTCATAAATTCATTTCTTCAACAATATTGAATGCCTCAAATTCAGTTACCCTGTATGACTTTCATGTCTTTGTTGATTTTTAATTTAGCAATGCCTCTCCATTATTTAGTGGACTCTATTATAAAAATTAAAAAATGCTTGAACTTTCAGAACTTGTAAAATTTTGTATCAGTATTGGAGTATGGAAAGGCAATCACACAGACACAAATGCAGGTGGGATATTGTAAAGTGATGCTATGAAAAAAGGGACAAGGGAACTCAAACATCAGAAAAATATTTCAGAGAACTCTGACTCTCATACACAGTTAAATAATATAGGATTAAATAACAATCTGTTTAAGGATTTCTTTTCCTAAATTATAGAAAAAAACCTCAGCTAAAACAAAATCTAAAATTTCTTCTCTCTGTTCTAAAGAAGAATGATGGTTTTCTAAAACTGTAAAGAGATATACAGTAGAAAGAATAAGAATGAAATTCTGATAGGTCTCCCACTTGGGTCTCTGTTTTCCGTGAAAATGGGAGGTATGGATTAATAATATGAAATTTGTATTTGTGCCCTGACATAATCAGAATTTCTATCAGAAGAAAAAAACATTATTTTGAAACAAAACAAAACAAAAACCACTCCAACAATATATTACTTGTTAATGCAAATTAAAGAACTTCTTCATTCAATTCAACTTTTACCTTTATGCTCTGCTAGAAGAGGGGACTGAAGTGAGACATCATTGCAGTCTAGGACTTCTTCATGAGGGAAAGAAGAGGGACAGGTACTGATCTCTGCTCTCTGGTGGTCAGTGACAGGACCTGAGGGGAAAGAATGAAGATGTCAGGGGAGGTTTAGGTTGGAGATTAGAAAAAGGTTTTTCACCCAGAGGGTGGTTGGGCCCTGGAACAGGCTCCCCAGGGAAGTGGTCACAGCACCAAGCCTAACAGAGTTCAAGAAGCATTTGAATGATCCTCTCAGGCACATGAGGATGGTCCTGTACAGGGCTAAGGGTTGGACTTGATGATCCTTGTGGGTCCCTTCCAACTCAACATATTCTGCAATTGTGTGGGAGTGTTTCAATTACATGTGCTGCATGACAACCTGGAACCCCTGTTGTCCTATATCCTGTACTGGATTGTCATGGTTTAGCCCATCCTCCTAGTTATCATCATCATCATCATGGCTGGGCTTTGCGAACGAAGATTAGGGAAGGACTCTACCCACGCTTGCTACAAGCGTGTTGATGGCTGAAAAGGCCAATGTGAGATAGACAAGTCTGGTTGCAAAAGGCACAGCGGAAAGTCTCCTTTGCTAGTACTGGCAAGACTCAGTTCTTTCTGCATTGTCTTTTCTCCTCAGAAATGATTCTGCGTGTGATCTCAAAAGAAGCAGCAGCATTATAGATGGTGCATCTCCATGCCTCCCAATTGGAGGCCAGAATAGACGAGTGATAGTGGTTGATATGGCCGAGGCTGAGATGTTGTTTCAGGGAGTCCTTGTACCTCCTCTTTGGGGCTCCTCTCTTGCGGCAGCCAGTGGCGAGTTCACCATAGAGCACAATCTTGGGGAGGCGGTAGTCCTCCATCCTGGAGACGTGCCCTGCCCAACGCAGCTGCGTTCTCAGCAGACCCTCCCAGTATTGGGGAAGAAAATGGTTGACTCCAGGTGTAATTCCAGCCAAGTAGTCAATCAAAGACTTTTGTGACATCTCTACGAATGACATATTTAACAAATCGGAAAAGAAACGTGTGGGGCAGAAGAAATTAAGGAGTTAACGTGGCAGCACTCCCTGGCCCGCCTGGGCCTGGGGCTTGTGGGCCCTCCTGGGGCCTAGCCTGGCCCGAGGAGGGCAGGGATGGCTTGAAGCCAAAACTAAATCACCTGGAAACCACATGCAACAAATTGCAGAAGAATTACAGTCACAAAATGATAAAGAAGCCGGTGAACTCTCCATTGAGGGGCCAAGCCCCTCATGACCTTGGGCCTTAGTCCGAGGGCTGAGCCTAACACTAAGCCCCCGATACTGGGGGGTCCTGTGCGATTTTGGACCGGGTGTGATGGCGGGATGACCCCTTTCACTGCGAATGAGGGAGCGGTGGTGAATTGGAGTAACTGACTATGGCCAAGGGCCAAGAGTGGGCATCTGGCCAAAAGAAGAAAGTCAGAAGAATTCCAGAGAGCAAGAGAAGAAAATACTTGGAGAAGCAGAGCATAGCACTGGAGAACGTTCTTGGGTATGGACTTAGCCAAAAAAAAACCAGAACCCCTGTGACCCAGGGAGGGGTGGTGACTGTTAGGAAACACCCTGAAACTCCTTGTGTAAGGAACCTCCACGGAGCCATATACTCCGTGGTGACGACATGGAGATACGAGTGTTTCCCTTGAAGCCCATGGCAAACCCTCAGTAGCCGTAGAGAAACAGCTAGAAGTGGGAGGAAGACTCCCCTGCATTCTGATGGAGAGAGAGAGATTTTCTAGCTGAGGTGATTTGGAACTGTTACCTTAAAGACTTTTTGTTCTACTTCTTCCCCTTCTTCCTCTGGACTGTTTTTGAAGAAAAGAAGGCGGGGTGGTATTTGTAAATATATATATGTTTGTTATTATAAGAAAACTAGTCAGAATTGTTGTGTATGTAAATATTCCCTTAGTTCTTATCGTGTAGCAATACATTTTAATATTAATCCCCATGTCAAGAAATCTGTTTTGTCTATGCGAACTTTTTTTACCTACTAGCAAAATCTATGTGTTGATAAAAACCATGAAGAAATCACAGGGCTAAACCTTCGACATGGATGCTTAATGTTTGAGCAGGCACAATACCCAAAGATATCATTTACAACACCCAGTGACATAATTTTCTTCTGCATCTTTAGCAACAGAAAGGATAGTGCTCACTTCTCTTGTGGCTGCTTTTATTTATCAGGAATGGCTGCTTATGCAATTAGATTTTCAGAGTGTATATTCCCGAGAAGCAGGATTGGATATGATCTGTGTAAGCAGGCAGCCATTATATTAACTAATCATACAGGTTAGGACATTTTTCCTGACTGCAATGTAAATGATCCCAACTGAAGTCTCACTATATATATAGAATAAACTCCAAATGCTGACAGGCTAAGCTCCAATGTTCCTGTGCACTGCTTCCTTAAGGCCAGTTCTATCCCACTGTCTTCTAAATCAGCATGGATGCATGGATCACAGAGATTTTCAGGTTCTTATTGCCCATGTCTAGTGTCTTGATTCTAGCATATTACTGACCAATGTCATGTCATTTCCCCACAATATATGTTTTCAGTTTTTCCACTTACAAAATTGTTAGGCAGTTCATTTTATAGATAGGTGGGACAGATATTTTATTACTTAGACTTAGTTTTGAATGAAAATATTTCATTAATATTGTGAAATGGAATCATAATTGGAATAAACACAGTAAAATTTTAGGGGAGAAATGTCTACTCAGACAGAGAACTGAGCATGATTAATCTTTTTTTTAATTTAGGAGATCAGTGTTTGACATGACATTTAGAAAAAAATAAATAGTTATTTCTCATTACACACAACCAAAGCACAGGTTAGAGACTAAGTGCAGACTCCCACAGTTTCCTTCTTCAATATCTAATAGTAACAGCTGAAGTAAAAATTTAACAGAATCTGATAGAAAGCAGTCTTTACTTTCAAACAAGAAGTTTAATCACTGCAATTTATATATCAAGGTTGAACTATGGTTTTACTTACATAAGAAAGACTGAGTCAGTTGTTCTGTCTCAGTCAACAGGCAACAGTGGTTTCAAAAATACCGTTATTTAAACATCAAAAAGTATCAATAAGCTAAATTAAATTCAATGTATGGCAAAGAGATCAAATTTACTTTCATGTCTAGCAGTTCCTTTTTCCTTTCCTTGTCTCATTATTGAAGGAAGAAAGCAAAAACTCTTGCATTCATCTGCACTAATGGAATAGGAATACTAGCAAGCAAGTTGAATGATCATAGTGAAAACAAAAGGTCTTTTAAACAAACTAAAAATGAAGAGTCCAAAATGCTTTGCAAGTTACAAAGGCAAATTTACTTAAGGAATAAATCTTGTGTTTTCATGCAAAACCTACATGACCTTCCCCACACAGAAAGGCACCAAACTGGAAAGTTTCACCTGTCTTATGAAGAAAATTCTGGATCATTGGTTTAATTTTTTGGTTCCCAAGAGCTGTTCATCAAACAACACTGTAAAGCAAAGCAAAGTATATAAAAGATTATTAGATAACCAAGTTATCTAACTTTAAAAAATTAGTATTTTCTGAAGTATAAGCACATTGACCAATTATGCAGTCTAATGAATTTGCCATCTTGCATCAGCAATATTCTCTAAATGAAGTCATATTCAGTATAAAAGCCTTATTATTATTCAGAACACTTCTCAGCTACAGCTGTAAGATTTGATTAAATCAGTATGTGCCTAGTAGGAACAGTTTGTTGAAGAAAAGCAGTGTGAAAATACATGCAATGTTCACAGTGCAAAAGGAACAAAATGCAAGGCTAAATTTCACTGATAATTTCAGAGTATATATTAAACTCTACTTTTCTGGGATTTTTCCTATATTAAAGCAAAGGTTTTCACAAGTGTGTAATGTTACAGTCAGAAAAATTAATCTAAATTTTTGAGATTACTGTGCACATAGTCCTGCAGTAGTCTCCCTGGCTGCTTTTGCTTCCTGCATACCAAAGCATGAAAGGTGATATAAAATTAAAACAAGAAGAAATGAGAGTTCATAGAATTAGAGAATGGTGCAAATTGAAAGCGGTCTCTGAAGGTCATCTTGCCCAAAACCCCTCTCAAGAGGAGCCATTTAGAGCAGGTTACTGAGGACTGTGTCTAGACAGCTCTTGAATATTCCCAAAGACAGAGATTACACACTTATGGGCAACCTGTGCCAGTGCCCAGTCACCCTCACAGTGCAAAAGCATTTCCTGAGTTCATCTCGAGCCTTCTCTATTTCAGCTGGTAACCATTGCCTCTTGTTTGGTTACTGAGCACCACTGACAAGATCCTGACAATTACTTTTGCACCTTCTCTTCATATATTTATACATACTGGTGACAGTGCCACAAGACTTCTGTAGAGTAAACAGTGCCAGGTCTCTCAGCCTTTCCTAATATGAGAAATGCTTTAGGCCATTCACCATCTTTGTGGTCCTTTGCTAGACTCTCTCCAACATGTCCATGTCTCTCATATTAAAGAGCCTAGAACTGGATGCAGTACTCCAGGTGTGGCCTAACCTGGGCTAAGCAGAGGGAAAAGATCACCTCCTCCAACTTACAGGCAGCACTCCTAAGGAAGCCCAGGATACTATTAGCCTTCTTTGCTGCAAGGGCAGATTGGTGGCTCATGCTCAGTTCTCAAAGCTACTTCTCAGCTGGTTGGCCCCTAGCATGTGTGGGTGCCTGGAGTTGGTCCTTCCGAGGTGCAGAACTTTGCACTTAACTTTGTTGAACTTTTTGAAGTTCCTGACAGATTGGAAAAAAGGAAATATAAAGGAAACTGACATGATAAGATATTGAATAATATATCAGGTCACCACTATCTGCATAATATTTGTGAAGACCCTATGAAATCTTAAAGAGAGATTATAACAAGTGGTTTATAGTGTTTCTAATGAAAGGGGGTTGCTGAGCTCCAGGAATTTTACCGACAGTAACAGTAACAGTACAAGAATTAATGAGATAGATCCTTATCACTTTCCTACCACAGCACTAGAGCAAGAGGGTTCTGCCTCAAGAAAAGGAGGTCTTCGGAAATCAGCTCATTATGTTGGATGACACTTTGGCATGGCCTGCTGACACAATGTGAAGAGCAGAGCTGCTCAGATACACAAATAGAAACCACCATACATACCATTTTACGTCATGGTTCTATAAATGCTTCACCCTGTTCCTCAGGACGTATTATCTGGAGCATTATAAATTCAATAAAGTCAATTAATGTGAACTATTTCTAGGTAGACTACTCTTAAAAATCATGGATTTAAGTCTAAGTAATGTCTACTTTTCCAGATCATGTTCTCTTTTGTATCAGAGTTAAATGGCAGATTCTGTTTTAAATTCAAGTCTAATTTTAAAAATATAACCTCCAACAAATTTACTGCCTCTACAATCAGTCAAAGTGATAGCCTTGGAACTGAAAACCGCTTCCTCAGTCACATCTGCTATTTCAGTATTTTTGAATTGCTTTCCTCATCATAGTTAATTTAGCTGGTACTGTTATTACAGAGATGAGACCAGTCTAATACCAGCTATCATAACTAATGCTATTATTTTCAAAACATTTTAATTTCTCTTGAACTATAAAACATATGGGCTATTTTTAAAGTGTATATACCACAAAAGATTAAACACACACATGTACATCATCATGGCTAGGCTTCACGAACGAAGATTTGGGAAGGGCTCTACCCGCGTTTGTTGCAAGTGCTTTGGTGGCTAAAAAGGCCAATAGGAGATAGGCAGGTCCGGTTGCAAAAGGCACAGCAGAAAGACTCCTTAGATGGTATATTCTGCAAGGCACGATTCTTTCTGCATTGTCTTTTCTCCTCAAGGGTGATCCTGCGTGCTTTCTCAAAAGCATCAGCAGTGTGGTAGATGGTGTCTCTCCAGGCCTCCCGATTGGAGGCCAGAGCAGACCAGTTATGGTGGTCAATATGGCCAAGGTTGAGATGTTGTTTCAGGGAGTCCTTGTATCTTTTCTTCGGGGCTCCTCTCTTGCGGCAGCCGGAGGCAAGTTCACCATAAAGCAGGATCTTAGGGAGGCGGTGGTCCTTCATCCTGGAGACGTGCCCTGCCCAACACAGTTGTGTTCTCAGTAACATGGCCTCAATACTTGTGACTGCTGCTTGTTCCAGAACAGATGTATTGGTCACATAATCTGACCAGTGGATGTTAAGGATTGTACGGAGGCAGCGTTGATGGAAGCGTTCTAGGAGACGCAGGTGGTGGCGGTAGATGACCCATGATTCAGAGCCGTATAAGAGAGTAGACAGCACTATGGCTCTGTAAACACTGATCTTTGTGCTTTTCTTCAGGTGTTTATTTTGCCAGACTCTTTTATGAAGCTTTCCAAAAGCACTGTATACCTTTGCTAACCTGTTGTCTGTCTCCCCGTCAATCTTACCATCCGAGGAGATGAGGCTGCCTAGGTAATTAAACTGCTGGACTGATTTGAGTTCTGTTTGGCCAATGGTGATGTGGGGATGATGGGGGACTTCCTGAGGTGCAGGTTGATGGAGAATTTCTGTCTTCTTTAGACTGACTTCCAGCCCAAAGAGCTCAGCAGCGTCTGCAAAGCAGGATGTTAAACGCTGCAGGGCTGCTTCTGAGTGGGCAACAAGGGCGGCGTCATCAGCATAAAGCAGCTCCTGGATAAGATTGTGTAAGATCTTGGTGTGGGCCTTCAGTCGCCTTAGGTTGAACAGGCTTCCACCAGTACGATATCGGATGTAGATACCATCCTGATCATTGAGGTCTGCCGTGGCCCTTTGGAGCATCATGCTGAAAAAGACTGTGAACAGGGTAGGAGCAAGAACGCAGCCTTGTTTCACGCCATTCTTAATTAGAAAGGGCTCAGAAAGTGTGTTGCCATATCTGACTTGGCCGTGCTGATCCTCGTGGAGTGAGATGATCATTTTAAGGAACTTGGGGGGACAACCTGAACGTTCCAAAATCTGCCACAGACCTTTTTTGCTCACAGTATCGAAAGCCTTGGTGAGAACAAAGGTTACATAACGACCTTTGTTCTGCTCCCTACACTTCTCTTGCAGTTGTCTGAGAACAAACACCATGTCTGTGGTACTCCTGTTGGCTCTGAAACCACATTGACTTTCAGGTAGAATTTCTTCAGCTATAGCGGACATGTACATGCCAATAAATATACTGACATGTATAAGTTTTTCTTCTATCAGCAAGGGTCAGTGACATTTTCAAGCTTCAAATGCTCCACCATCCTCTGTTATTGAGGAGGAATATGTGCAGTGTTGTCTCCCTGTTTTACATGTTAGAGCGGATGAGAAGGAAAGCAACGTTCTGTATCATAAACATGATGTATGTATTAACTCCTCAATACCATTCAGCAGCTAGGGTTGTCTTCCAGGAAGGACACAATTGCATCCAAGCCCAGTGATGCAAGTTCTAAATGTTTCGTCCGGTCCCTGGAGAGGGATTCAAAGCCTGAAGAGAGCCTCCCTCCAATCTAAATAAACAGGCCACAGGGACTGGGACCCACCTACATCAGGCCAACAAGGCTGCTTCCAGGCTTCATGCTTGCATACATGCCTGACAAGAGTAATAAACTGAAGATATGACCAGAAGATATTATGAGCTCAGAATCAACTCCTGGGATAAACACATGAAAGCTCAGATGTCTTGCATAGTTTTGAGCCTAGTCATCTAACTTCTATCTAGTTTAAACCTTAAATGTATCCCTTTTTTTTTTTAATCCTTGAATCAGTCCGTCATTTATTTGCAAGTCTCAAAAAATCACAGGGTTCCCACCCTGATCTTAGAGCCATGACTTTGGATGAATAAGAAGAGCTGCCTCTTGCATCTCCTTATGATTTAAACATTCATAAGCCAACCAAACATTGATCTGCGGCTTAGACTTCAATGGAATTATAAATCATGATTAATTCTCAGTGTCATAGCAGTTGTCAGACATCTCAGAAAGGACCCAGACAAAGAATGGGGATTGCAGCTCTCTCATTATTGATTTCACCTTTCTCAGACTCTTGTAAATTATTACATCGGGATCCTATACCTGGATTAAAGACAGTTGTAAGTTTTCTCAAGACAGTACAGACTTCAGGCAACATTTTTTCTTTTTCTAATTTGCTCTTACTTCTTTGAAAATACTTATACCTACACAGGCAGCTTGACTGAAATCCAAAAGGGTCAATAAAATATCTTGAATACACACATAAGCGTTTCTGACTTACAAAACATTTGATCCCATGCTTTAGCTCTTGCCTAACACAAGCACTGCTGTTGTGTGAATTCAAATAAGAGCCAGGATGCGACTTCAAAACTGGAGTGCCATCCTGATTATGCTTGGTTCACAGGAAAATCATACAGGCAGAAAAACAAGGCTCCCTGACAGATAATCTTCTTCATCTGAAGTTGAAACTTAAAAGCCTAAATTTAAATAGTCTGTAACAGTTCTACTCTTCCTTCTGGGGCTAAGCATATTTAGACATGGTGATGGTCTCTTTGAAAGCATCCCCTGAAGTACCAGGTTTTTTTCATTTGCCATAAATAATATGATATGCAGTATGATATATAAATATTGCCCTGCCCTAATGTAGTTAATAAAGTTGATTTATATTATCTGCAGATACACAGGTAAGATCCCTCTGTCCCCAATTTCATATGTTCTGGGTTTTTTTCAATAGATGTTGAAGAGATGGCAGCTTTAAAATCTCATTAGTGCACGATTGATGGAGCCCAAAGAAAGCTGCCTGTGACAGACTTATCAGATCATTTTCCTCCCAGGACCTTGTTGAACAATGGAGAAAAGGCAGTTCACTTTTTTGAAACTATAGAACTTACAGATCAACCTACTTTGCTTTTATAAACTAGAGAATATGAGCTATCCAAATCTTGGCTGATAAAAAAATATGAGCAGTCATAAGTAGAAAACTATTTTCTTCAAGTAGGGAGTATTTCAGCAGATGAAGGGAGGTGATTCTCCCACTCTGCTCTCTTGAGACCCCACCTGGAGTACTCTGCCCAACTCTGAAGTCCTCAGCACAAGAAGAACATGAAGGAGAAGGAGGCCACATGAAGTCCAGAGGAGGCCACAAAGATGACCAGAGGGCTGAAGCACCCCTCCTGTGAAGACAGGCTGAGATAGTTGGGATGTTCATCCTGGAGAAGAGTAGGCTCCGGGGAGACCTTATACCGCATTTCAGTACCTAAAGTGGTCCTACAAGAAAGCTGGAGAGGGACATTTTACAAGGGCATGTAGTGACAGGACAAGGAGGAATGACTTTAGATATTAGGAAGAAATTCTTTATTGTGAGGGTGGTGAAGCACTAGAACAGGTTGTCCAGAGAAGCTGTAGATGCCCCATCCCTGACAGTGTTCAGGTCCAGGCTGGATGGGGCTCTGAGCAACCTGGTCTAGTGGAAGGTATCCCTGCCCATAGTAGGGAGGCTGGAAGTAGGTGGTCCTTATTAAGGTCCCTTCTAATTCAAAATTTTCTATGATTCCGTGATATCACATTGCAAGGTAAACAAAGAAAAAGAACATGTTTCTCCTCATTTCTGCTTCAGTTCTCCACAAGTCTATTTGCTGCAGGCTCATAATAACCTTTTCTTCAACTCATTTGACAGAATGCTTTTTATCACTGTTGTTAAGTTTTATTCCTTGTAGAAAGTGATGCTTTAAGTGTAAAAAAAAAAAAAAAAAAAAAAAGGAAAAAAGGGGGGGG
>VXAY01000862.1:844708-929601 GCA_013399855.1 Oxyruncus cristatus
AAAAAGGGAAAAAGGGGGATGTATAATTTTGGGGAAGAAAAAGTACCAATTCTCTTAGATAGAAACATCGTTGATAGTATCACTTGAATATCCAACCCTAAACAATTTTATTATCACAATTTCCAGTGAAGTATGACTTAACTAGCTGTTCTAGCCAAGACTGAACTAGTTACTTGTTCCCTTCATAGTTCATAATTATGGAAATCAATTATTCTTAATGAAAAGGGGGGTTTGCATACATATCTGCCCTTTTTCATGCACTCAGTTTGATTATGACTTGGCAAACTATTTCAGCACTTGCTTGCGAACTTGTAGTTCATTATGATCTTTGTCATTGTATTTGATATCTCTTATTTTTAATCGTAGGTTGTAAAGCAGTTACAAAGTGACACTTAAAAGAGAGGTTATTCTAAGTTATTGTATTTTTTTTTACTATTACAATTTTAGTAATAGTAAGCTAATAATAATTTCTTACATACTATCAAAAAATTTAAATTCACAGTTCTTGTATTTCTGTAGCTCTTGGCTATTTGGTCCATCTTGAAGTAGAAACATCTCGGGAGCACCAAAACCACGAGTGAACATTATGATTTACTAATGTATTTCCCACGCTGCTACCTTTGCTATAAAAAAGACCTCAAGCATTTATTTTATGTCACGAAAGTCACAAAGAGGGGAAAAAAATTAGTTTTATAAAAGACATTTTTGTTACACAAAGACAGAAAATATCTGAATCAACCAGTATGGGACTCAGGGAAAAAACTAAAATTTACTTCCATTTCTGATTTCTGTCTATCACTTTTTCAGTTCTTATAATCAGGTTTTTTCCTCAGCATTCAAGTGTCCAACACCACTGGTGTTTTGGAGAACATTTTGATTCGCTGTACTGAGTGTTGTCTTCTCAGTGTCACAGCCCATTGAAATAAGCAATTCTGATAATTTTGGTGGCTCCAGAAAAAGAAATATAATTTTTGGTATGCACTGGTAAAAGCAAAAAATTTTTACACTTCATCATTGCTCTTGGTTGTCTGTCATGTACACATAAATACATACCTGCAAGAAAACAAAACTGAAACATGCAAGAATTAATATAGTTGACATTTTGCTTTTACTGTTCAACTTTTCTGTTTGTAATATGGATTCATGTGTGCATATACACCTGTAAAATAAGGAATACAAAATTAATAAATTTGGGAAGTTTCAGTTCTGATAATGAGAAACAAGATATTCTGTAGCACTAGAGTATTTTTGAACCGACATATTTAATCTCTTTTGTGCCAGTATTCACAGAAAATTTACTTCTCAAAATCTTAACACAATACAGATTTAAGGTTGAGTCCAAAGATATTTTCCCTTCTTCTTTCAGTATTCAATGGTCACCTAAGAAAACACAGATGTACAATGTTCCACCAGATGTTTCCATAATATTAAACAGAAACACCTGTTTGTACTGTGCAACACAACACCTACTAGCAGACAATTTGGGAAGCAATTTAGGAAAGTATGCGATTCCCACCTGACATTTACTTTTCTAAAGGAAACTGAAAGCACACTGACATTTTCTGATAATCTTCATACAGCCATATTTTTTGTTTTCTTTGTTTAGTGACTGTTAAAATGGGAATAATAAACTTTCAGCTCTAGGCTATCCCATCCGACTTCGAATACAGATATACATGTGCCCCCAAAAAAATGAGCAATTGTGCTTAATTTGTCTATTAGATTTTCCCCCTGGGTTCAGAGTTCCCAAAACTAGAGAGCATTCTCTCTCAGCAACATCTTAATGCAAATTAGTTTAATTTTAAGAGGTATGTAAATTACGAAACATGGAAGCTATTCTGAAGTTTTCAGACTTTTAAAATTTCTTTTACTGAGAAAGCCTAGTTTCAGTGTCCATTATAGAATATACAGTAATAAAAGATGATCTCTCTCTTGGAAAACCTTTGGTCATTTTGCCTTCCTTGCTGTCCTACCTTCTGCAAAAACTTGCTGGCAGTGACATCTGGGATACTTTCTTTATCTTTCAGCATTAACCTACATAGTGAGTACCCTGACCTCAAATCATACATCGTTTAGTTGTGAGATGCATTTTCCACCAACATCTTAAGCTGTGCCAGGGGAGGTTTAGGTTGGATATTAGGAAGAAATTTTTTACAGTGAGAATAATCAGACATTAGAATGGGCTGCCCACGGAAGTGGTGGATTCACTGTCCCTGGATGTTTTTAAGACGAGACTGGACGTGGCACTTTGTGCCATGGTCTAGTAACTGCGGTGGTGTCAGATCAAGGGTTGGACTTGATGATCTCAGAGGTCTTTTTCAATCTGGTTGATTCTATGATTCCATGAAAAGCTTGCATATACCATCAACAGATTAAGACTCATTTATCTACCAAGTATAAGACAATTTTCAGTTCCACTTCATGTACCAGTACTTACATATCCAGTACCACCTGTCAGAAGACACAGATATGTGAATGAGATGCCTGTGAGCTACAGATTCTTACACAAATAAATATAAGCTTTTCTTGTGAGACTCATCAAAAATATATAAATTTTTTTTCCTGGTAAATAAAGGAGAGAAGTTAATAGATAATAGTAAGAAAATATAATACAACATGTCATCAGGACACCACATAATAAAATTATGGGTTTGATAATTTGAAAATTATTATTATCTATCAATTCCTGACTGACAGCAAGTGCAGAGTGGAAGACTCAGTACCCAGCACATTACTTTAAAAATACATTACATGTTACTGTATGAATTCTTAATGAAATTAAATAAAATTTTCATTATTATTTTCATGTAAGTTTGTGATCCTTCAGTTCAATTAATACTAAAAATTAAAACCGTTATATTTATTTACTTTTTTTTACTCTAATTAAGGTATTTCCCTTTTGAATTATGCTATACAAAATATATATTAGCCCGATAAGAATCCTACTTGGGCAGTTCACTAATTGATTTTGAAATGAAACAGGATGTGTTGGTTACCAGAGAAGTTAGTCTTTAAGTTGTGGTCTGCCTATCCAAATGTCAAAATTACATTCCTTTTTGAAAGGTATAGAAGACAATTAATCAGACATGGTAAGCAGACAACTCATCTCAGCAGCAGCATCTTCTTTCATTACTGCATTCTGTCATAAATCACTGGGAAGATTTTCCCTTTCTTCCCAGAAAATAAGAAAACTAAGACTATGTCTAAGAATTAGGGAATGCTTGTCTTTTCAGAAAACTATAAAACTGTTTTATTTGCTTTACAATTTGAAGTGAAACAAGAGGGATTTGTATCTTTTCCAAGCTATAAAGTGATTCTACATCCTACTTTACCACAGGATTTGCCACAGGGAAAATAGATATAAACATCAAAGAATCCTAGCAATAAAGCACCTACTTTAGCAGATAAATCATTGGATGGGTTTTTTTGATCTTTAACAGCATTACACAACTATTACATCTACTCCTGAGTAGCCTGGATCCATCATTTGGCCTCAAGCGGGTGATAGGGACAGAAATGATAGAGTTTAGCTAAACAAACATGGCATTGATTGATAATGGAGAGAGCTGGTTTGATCGATTTATAAGATGGAGTGTTTGAGGCATCAGAAAAAGAAATATTTTCTGCAATAAATCTCCAAGAGGCTTTAGGAACTGTGAATATCAGGGAGGTTATTTCCTACCATATCATACTATGGACTTTACAGACCATACTGTAAAATAGGAAATGCATGGAGCTGGACCAGAAGTCACTAATGAAGAATGCCTTGGAAACTGTCCATAAGAGGGTTTTAAAGCTCCTTTCCCTTGCTTTCATATCTACACCACTACCTAAAACATTAAAAATTATCCGTTCAAAACTATACCTTCAGGAACAATGTACAACCATTTTCCATATCTCAGCACTCCCTTTATCTGTCTATTATGATCTATTATTTCAACTTCTTACTCATTTAATAATTTTTTACCTAGTTCCCACTTTCTCCAGCTTCAAAGTAATTTCCTCATATGTCATTATAGTATATATTTTATTATTCAGACATAGTACTACACACCACAAACTCCATGTAGCTGTCCTTATTAAAGAAAGATTTTAGATATTATAACCCATTTTCCAATTCTCCATTTCTCTAAGCACTTTTCTGTCAAAGTTAGTTATAGCACCTAGCAGGCTGGCCTTCCAACTTCCCAAATATATACTTGGGAATAGCTCCTTCTAACGCAAGAAATCAAAGAATGGGAGGAAGTGATTGCTTTCAAACAACCCAGAGTTTTCTCTGTTTTCCTGCATTCCTTAATGGCTACTATAACAGTAGAGAGAGACACCACTAAGTGACTAGAATTATGCTGTGGTTCTCGACTGTCCTAACAGAGCAGACTGTCCTCTGTACTTTTATCTTTGGCCACTGTACAATTCCAATTTCTGATGTAGCTTTAGATGACCTCATTGGATACAAATGGGCAGGGAACACAATAAAAACTAAGCAAAAATAGCCTAAAAGCAAAACTAAAAATGTAACACAAATGCGTCCCTGTATATCAAATTCCCATGTTACACAGCCTGGCTGAAATTCAATTTGATTAATAAATTTGAGGTGTGAAGATATTTTCTTATAATTCCAATCAATATCATATGTCGTCACTATTTGGAAGAGGTTTTTTCCTCCTTATTTTACATTTGAGGCTTTGATGTGTCTCCTTTTACATGTTTGACATTATTTTGGTTGGCTGTGTGAAGTTAAATCAAAGAGAGCTGCTGGCCATTATGAGAAGAAAACAAAATAATGTCATCATTAGGATCTCTTCAGTCAGAACACTGGAAGTCCTGGGGGGAAATAGTTGGTGAATCAGTCAGTAAGAACTATTTTTCACCAGCCGATTTCTCAAGGTTAGAAAGACCACTGAACTATCAAGGACCTCAGCCTGGAGGGAAATAGAGGGGATCCTGCAGCTGGAAGAGTGTTCAGAAGGAGCAATGACCATCTCTCAGTGCCACACTAGAGAGAAGCTGTTGCAACGTTGTGGTAGTAAGCTAAGGTCATTTCCCAAGACTCCATATCTCAAATAAGTGCTGTAACAGGTGAGCCCCAAGCTGTATGCATCCTATGTGCTTTGGGGTGAATAAACAATACATCTATTTAAAAGATGTTTTTCTGTGTCTAAGTAATTACTCGCACATGCAGGAAAGTGTCCTCTCACATTAACCAAGTTGCACTCTATCGCTGCCAGAGGATTTCAAACACATGAAAGAGCTCCATACTGAGACTGAAAGATTTATGAGGATCCACCCAGCAAGATTAGAATATAGTAAGAACTGGTATCTACAGATTGTTACTTTTCTTAAGAAACCACAGGACAGAATCTAGGAGAGAGCTCACAGATGTAATTTACCCATAAGCAGTCAAAACTAAAAAAGAGTGAAAAATAAATTATTTCATATGAAATATTTTGATACCACAGAAATTAAAGAAAAAAGTAAAACAATTCATTTTGAAATATTCCTGTTAAAAAAAGTTGTTAGAGTTGATGCAGTCCCATAAGATGGTTCAGTTTTCTTTAGGAAAATACCATTTTGTCAGAATTGTTCAGTTTCATCCAGATTTATAGCTGTGGCAGTAGCTGTCTCTTGTCATTAATAGCATCTCCATAGCATCCTCCATAGCATCTATCAATCTCAAGATGCTTTGTAACAATATTGGTTATCATCACTAAGTATCATCTTTATTGCCCTGGTTTTACAGACAGAAAAAAAGAGGTATATAGGTGGGAACAAAGGATATCCTCCTTCCACCAGGGTGCTTTATCAGTGGAAACAGGAATGGAACCAACATGTATGTCATACCCAGAGGACTGGAGCACGAAGGATTGCCTCATGGCAGCCACGGGCCCCACAGAGGCTGTTTAGTCTGCATGCACTTACATGTTACTGGTAGCTTCCATACTGACCAGGAACTTAAAAACCTCAGGCTACCACCCTTGCTACTCCCTCACTCATTAAGTAAAAGGTACAAATAAAAACTATTGGTAAGGTTTCCTTTACAAAAGAAACAGCCTGTTTTCACAATAAGGAAAAGAAAGAAGACATCCTTGCCAATAACGGTAAAGGTCCTCTAGAGCTATATATTATTCCTCTTTGTTCTGTAAATTAAACACAGCAGAGGTAGTATTGTTGGGATACATAAAATACAACACCTACTGCTAACCATTGTCCCATCCATCCAACACTACAATACCCCAAAGGTCAAAGCTCCAAGCTGCACTTGATGAGTTCATGTAAATAGTGGTGGCCAGAGACTGGAACTACACTAAGGCCAGGACCATGTTGAATTTCTAATAATTTAACTGTGTGGGTAACCATATAGCAGATGCAGGTGACATCTCCAGGCACTATCCACTAACACAGCGTACAAGCACCATGAGTTTATTTCCATCCATATTTTCTGTTAGAAAAATTCTCCAGAGTCCTTACTATTCTAAAACAGTTTACTTGTGGACATGTCTCAGCTTTCCATGCTGAAATCCTAAGACAGGCATAATATGTCTATGCTTTTATTCCATGTTTTTCTATTTAGACTGAGCCATATTATGCATTTACAAATGGTGCATTGAGCTAATGCAACCCCAAATTCAGTAAAGCCCAACAGAGTTACTTATAATATTGTTAGCTATTACTTTAATGATGGTGCCTTAAGTGACTGTATTAAAAGAGAGATTTCATTTATTGCTATCAAAGATAATTATTTTTGTAAGCTTTCTGCCAAGGCCCAAGAGATACCTTTGTCTATTTCAAATTTTATGTGTACTAGCAAAACTAGACCAGGATACTGTTTTTAGCAACTCCAGATTTTCTTCATAATAACATCATTTGGTTGACCAGTAAAAAAATGTTCTAGCACAGCTCTTCATTTAGGAAGAAAACAAACTCAAGTTTAAACAATATCAGAAGTTTAAAATATATAAAAATATCACATGAGAGTAGTTGGGAGATCTATTAAAATCAGGAATACGTTATAATTTTTTCTGGACCATTGAATTTTACAATTTCACTTCTCACTGAGAAAAGGCTGACACGCCATAACCAGAGATAGCATGAAGTACCAGATACTGCAGAGAAAAAATGTGAAACAGCAAATCACTGAGCCTTCAGATAGCATGGGACTAATGGGTATAGAAGTGTCAAATGAAACCCTAGGGAATACTGTATTGAATTCTGAATTCTTTAATAGCATACTCCCTATGAGCCAACATAAAAAAAATGGGAAATATAGACAAGCTAAAACCTTCTGGGGGATAGGGAGTAAGAAAAATCAGACACTAGAAATATTTACTCTTTTCACCTTCTGGATAATAATCATATCTGACAGTCTTGTGATTTTATTTTTTTGGGGGGATTGTTTATGCATTCATAAATAAAATCTGTCACAGTAATCATCTTCAATGAAGACTCTGAATCATTGTTTCATTGTCTTTTTGGATGGTGTCATTAGTGTTCATCTAATTTGTCTAGAAATGTTTTGGTTGCTAAGGAATACAATGCATTGATTAGACATTCTACTTCCAATTACAGTGGAAAAGATCTGGTCTGTACTACAATAATTCACAAAAGAACTTGGAGGGAAAAAAAGAAAAAACCAAAGCCAAAACCAAAAAACAACAACAACAAAAAAAAGCAATTGAAAATTAAGAACAATCCAGCATTTCTTAAATTCTAGTTCCATAATATCTCCTTTACTAAACTGGTGGCACCATTTTAAAAGGCCTTTCTGGAATGGCTCCATGCCATGTACAGCAAGGTAGGTGATGCCAGTTCAGCCAGCAGGCCATTGACGGCTCATTTCTTACCAGAGTCTGCTATGGGCAGTGCAGAAAATACACAAAAGCTGACCTTTTCCCCAGGGGTGCTAGAATACCACACATCACATTTAGGTATCCAAAAAGAACTTTAGATGCTTGAAGCAGAGTTTTGGCAGAAGTCTCTTAAACAGAAGCTGAGGTCTGAAAGCTTGTTAGGATCCAATTATTAAAAGATGTCTCTGCCCAAATGAATGTCACCAATATGCATTCAGTAATGGCAGAGAGAAGACACTGTTTTCCCCATACAAGCTGGAGAAAGAATCAGAGCCCAGGTCTGTCATTCTCTAGAATTTGGGATGATCTCTTGGCTTCAGCATCGTGTTCCCTGCCTCTGAAATACCAAATAACTTGTTGTAAAAGGCTCAGTCCAGAAAGAATAGTTCAACTTTTCTGGGTTTTGTTACTCTCCCGAAGGAGAAAATGTGAGGCTTACCTCAATCAGGGAAGGCACTGAATATTCATCTTCCACACCTTGTGGCAATTTTAGGGCTAAAAGCAAAAATTGAGCTCTGGTCAGTTATTTGAAAGTACAGGTGTCAATTTTCAACCCTGAGTAGTGTATCTCAGAAAAAAAACAAGATCTGGGACCCATCAAGATTGTCACCCTATCTCACTGGGTACTCATTTGTTACTCATCCTAGCAATAACTCATCCAGATCATGTTCTGAGAAGCCTCAGAATTTGCCTACGTGGACAGGTAAAAGTGAGTTTTGGTTGCATCCTACACACCTCAAACATTGCTCAGTTCAGCAGAAGTGCTTTATTCCAGTGCTGTGGAATACTAAGACTGAACCAGGACCTAGACCAATCACTAAAAAGTTTCAGCAGAGCTAAACTTAAAACTAGTGTGTCCTTCCTTCACCTCTTACCACTGCATGCAAGCTCAAGGTGCAATCAGACCATCTGGACCACTGATAGGCAGCACCATGCCACAGTCCATTAGAGGATGTTACCTTTCCATTTAATTAAAGTAATGGAGAGATATATTGCAGTCAGGTAATCATTCACTGAAAAAATATCTGGGCTGAAGTCCTGTTGCTTAACAACAGTAATAGCCTTGCTTTCTATATAGCTTCTAGGTTAATTGACAAAACAAATCTAATAACTTTAACCAAGAAAGCGTAATACTTTGTTCAAAGTAGTAACTAAAGAGTCACCATGTTTTCCATTTCACAAATGAAATGGTCTTGGGTTTTTTTCACCATCTTCCTAAGGAAGCAAGGTTTCCATTTCATCCTTATGCTTATGCACAAGCAAGGGGGAATACTCACCCTTTTGTCTGTTGGTCCCCTCCTAAACTCTTTCAAGACTGTTGGAAATCTTAACCGCACTGGGCAAATAGTAATAGACTGCTGAACAGGTATTGCAACTTTGTAGCCAGCAACACAGTGGAAGAGAACGAGGCTTGGGGGAATAAACATAGCAGGAAATTATCTTGCATCACATAACATTTGTACAGGGAAACACTCTGAGTGTCCCAAACACAAGGACAGCTTTGATCAGCTGCAACAGACTGATGAAAGCCTGACCGCAAGACACACATCTGCCAATACACATCTTGTTTGTTCCATCACTGATGAAGGCACAAGCAGACATGAAGACAACAGGGGACATGACTGGATGACTGGTTCCTCTCTCTTCCTGCCACTAGCCCCCTTCCTAAGGTATAGGCATCGAATACTATGTTACCAGCACAACACCTGCAATTCCTGAGCTAAGGAGGACTAATGGGAGATAGGATTATCCTCACTAGGATTTCTAAGATATTTTCATGTTCACTGGATCACTTTTCTGGGTGTGTTTTCTCAGCCTGGACATTGCATTCAGGTGATGCGCCAGTTAGGCCAAGTGGGGGACTTAAAGATATTAAATGTGCTTTCTCATAGATATGAGGACAGAAAGAGTAGGAGATATGACAGATAAGGTCTTTTGATGTCCACCTCTCATAGCCAGCCCACAGAAAAACAGGTTTCTAATGTACTGTCTACTTCACCAGTTCAGACAATGCAAAATTCTGAAATTATAAGTTGTTTACAAGGATAAGTACTCATCTTTTTAAGCAAAAATCTAAACAATTTCTTGAAATTTATATTCTTTCTAGTAACCACATTTTAAGGGCTGTGAGGAATATGTGGCTTTGCTTTCACCGTTTACTTTGAGTAATAGAAATTTAAAAGATGCTGAAGGGTAAAAACTACATGTCATAATTGCACAGAGTGCTGTTTGGTATGATTTGATTCTTTCCAGTCACAAACCATCTCAAAGGAGAAATGTTGCTGTTTACTGTAAAGAATTTCAGGAACATTATTACAGTTAGAGTAAAACACTGATTTGTAACACGAAGACTTAAATTAAAAAAAAAATGAAATTAAAACTTGTTTAATTACAGTAGAAAACTTAAGAACAGGAAACAGAAATTACAAGAACAAAAGTTTAGTATTTTCTTTCTGACAGAGCTCATCATTTCAAGCATTGTCTCTGTGTTTTGAAATGGATAATTACAGTAGTGATAGAGAAAATTACCATTGTTACTGCCTTCTCATAGAATACTCACATCTGCTTAAAATGGAATATGAAAAAGCCGCAGTCATAACTGAGAAATAATTGCTGTTTCAATATTAACCATCATTGTTGTAAACAATGTAGAACACAAAACAAAAAAGATTCACTTAAAAGACCAGTTATGGTCAAGTATCTGATTACCCTTATTCAAGAAAAATTCTAAAATATCAAAGTGACCTTACATTGCATCTGCATTCTATAGTTTGACAATATTTGTTCAGTTTTTCCAGCAGGAAAATTCTGTCATCTCATCCATTAAATTTGAATGTCCTCCATATTCTTCAGGGAACTCTTTGCCTTCAGTAGGTAGATATTTGTTATCATCCCATTTACACAAGTCTTTCTCTGAAATTTGTGCGGATTTGACCAGGTTTCAACAAAAAAAAAAAAAAATTGGGTAAGGCAGAGCTTGACCATCCCCTTATTCCCTTTCTCCCAGTCTAATCCATTTCCCTGCACATTCTGCATGTCTGATTCCTGTGCAAATTTTTTTATTAAAAGTTGGTCAGTGTCACATCCAACTCTGTCTGCATCTTAATAATATTTTGGCCTTTTTTCACTTTGGCTGCTGTTCAAAAATAAATGTCATTAATGGTTTTAGCTCTATTAGTTAAGGGTCTGAGCTGCAAAGTCTCTAGCAGGAAGTTCTGCACAATTTGGTCCAGAAAGACAGTAACTCTCTGTATTTGAGGATTAGTTGATTTTTGTTACACTCCAGGAAGAATCTCTAAATAAGTCCTTCTGAGCAGCTATTTAATACTCCTCCAAGACACGTTTCTTTCACTTCCTGTATGCTAAGAGGTAGCTGGGCTCATTAGGGATGACATTAGACATTTCTGTTCAGCTGAGGTAATGGCCTACTGAGTGTGAAAGAGGAGAATTTTGCTCCTCTCCTTTCACCCTCCTCCTACATCTAGCTTCTAGATCAGTCTCAGGAAAATGGTAGAAAAATAACTTGGTGGTTAGAAAGAGAAATGTAGTAACCTGTCTGATTTACCATGCAACCAACACAAAAGAAGCAAGGAAATCTGGTCCTGGAAAGGGAGGGGAAGACAGCAAGGGAAAGACTGAAAATTCTCTTGAGCTTTTAGCTCAGCCTATGCCATTAAGTTTTGTTGTGCAGCTTCGTCCTAAACTAGCAAAAATTTCTTCACTTGGACCATGTTGAACGTAGCACAGGGGGCCTCTTTTCCCTGAAATTCTGAATTAATCTGTCTTGGCTTTCACATCATTTGAATTAGAAAGGCTGTAAAATGGCATGAACTCACAATCTGACCAACTTATAGGTGCCTTATGTCAGGAAAAAAAAACACTAGCAAAAGTCAGAAAAGCTTCATAATCATGTAACTTTTTTCCTTCCATTTCACTTTAAATTTTCAAAGATTTGTATTTGCAGTGATTTTTATGATCTATCAAACAATAAAAAACCCAAAACCAATAAATTCAGCAGTGACATTATAGCTGTCAGCAGCTATATCTACTGAGACTGATTTTCAGAACAATAAATGTTTACCTGGAATTTATTTCTGCTTGTAAACAATACTGTATCAGAAAGCTTGCACAGTAAAAAATGCACAAGTGAGAAAGAATCATTAATTAAACAATACATCTTATCTCTATCGTCTGAGGAGAGTATGTATAATGGCACACTTTTTCAGTTTGAAAATTCTATGCCATGTTTCTGTAACATGGACATTACTTATATCATCATTGTATATACATGAAACAAAAGAATAGATTGATTGTACCACAGCTAAAAAGCAGAATAATGCATGACAGAAAAGACTTGGAGACTCTTATGAACTGTAATACATATACTGAATGCCATAAAATATGAATATCAAGGAATAACTAACTTCCTTTCGTTAGAATCTGTGATGACCTATGTTGTTATTATAAACAATGTACACCTTAATAGTTTCCATGGGTTGCATATATGCAAGAACAGAACATGCTTGTTTGTAAGACAAAACTTGACCAATAAGAATGGTAGGGCTGGTTAAAATTTCAGTAAGGTATTACATCACTCCAAGTCCATGTTACACTTAGGCTGAATTTCAGTAAAGTTGCCATTTGTTGCCATGACAACAGCTGAGGCAAGAGATATTGACAAAGGAGAATTCTGCATTCCACGTGAAGGATGAATTATGTGTTAGCACAGACAAAAGAGTAGTTAATGGCCTCTGCCTTCTGAGCTTCATGAATACAAACACCTCAGAATCAGACTAGAAAGGATATGTTTTCTGCTCAGTAAAGAGAACAATAACTGTGACAAGTCTTTGACATTGCAGATCTCCTGTTCTCGAATAGCTCACCCCTCACATTGGATCTATAAACACCATCTGTGTACACTGAAGAAACATTTCCAGAAATAGATGAGTCATATACCATTATCTCCTGTCAGACCACAGCAGAGAGATTTGTAGCAAATGATAAATAAAACAACAAGCTAATATCCTAGAAGCTAGCCCAAGACTTATAGCATAATTACTTACATAGAATGGATAAAACACATTATGAGTTTATTTTCATGCTGATAACCAACACAGTCACAGGTGCTGACAACCACACAGGTTTTTCACACAGCCAGCTTGTTTCTTACTCTACCACTAACCACGGTTAAATGTCAGGATACAACCATCAGGATACACCATTCTTGGATTTTACTCAAAGTCTCACAGTTTGAACTTGAATAGAAGACTTGAAAGTTACTTTTTGATAAATTATCTGCCATGGCTTTCAAACTGAACAGAAGAAGAAGAAAAGGGACATGGAACACCCACTAAAGTATACCAAATCAGAGATATTTTTCATTTGCATAGGTCAAGAGGTTTCAGAATCTAGTGAACAAGAGGGACTTGCACCAGTGAATGTGGTTCTTAGAGCTCATAGTATTTCCTATAATAAAATCACAGCTGCTGTAGAAACAACTCTGTCAAAGCCATGCACCTGCACATACTAAAAGACAAGCATTGTTCAAAAGACCGTAGAAAAGTACAAACAAGAGAGATAAGAGGTGGCAAGACAAGGAGACCCAGAGAAGTAACTTGCCCAGCTGAACCCATAATTCCTTAAACAGATCAATCCCTTCCTAGCCCTTAAGAGAATGGTCAAACACTCAAAGGACCCTTCTGCAAGGAATCAGCCATGAGCCCTGAGTCTGGGCTAAATCACAGATGACTCATTCTTTCACACCCTGAATTTACTGAGTTGAGGTCACTAGAAATCTGGGTTTGTCGTTTTGCTTTCCTTTAATTGTCTACCTTGCATGAGACTATTTTCTTCTGATTAATATTTCTATTAATAAATGTCAGGCAAGGAATTATGCATCATGAATAAAACGATGCTTACCATGAGGCAGAATGTAATGGTTACATAAGGCTACGCCACACATGTTTACAGTGTGCTTTCTAAAAGCCAGCTTCCATCTCTAAACAGCATGTATCCTGAATAAGAGAGCTGGAGAAAACAGTACAAGTGGATCAAAGAGGACCAGAGTTGATCTTCATTTCTGAAAGTCATAAATGTGTTGCAAAAATTCCTGAATAAGGCCTTATGAACCAACTCAGAAAAGGTTTTGCAACATGGAGACAGAAGAACACATGGAGAAGACTGTACCAACAATAAAGAATGAATCACAGAATCACAGAATAGGCTGAGTTGGAAGGGACCCACAAGGATCATCAAGTCCAGCTCTTAGCCCTGTACAGGGCCATCCCCAAGAGTCACACCATGTGCCTCAGAGGATCATCCAAACACTTCTTGAACTCTGGCAGGCTTTGTGCTGTGACCACTTCCCTGGGGACCCTGTTCCAGCACCCAACCACCCTCTGGGTGAAAAACCTTTTTCTAATCTCCAGCCTAAACCTCCTCTGACACAATTTCAGGTCATTCCCTTGGGTCCTGTCACTGGTCACCACACAGAAGAGATCAGTATTTGTCCCTCCTCTTCCCCTCATGAGGAAGTTGTGGATTGCAATGAGGTCTCCCCTCAGTCTCCTCCAGGCTTAACAGACAAGTGATCTCAGCTGCTGTCATATGGCTTCCCCTCAAGGTCCTTCACCATCCTTGTGGACACCTCCTTTGGACACTCTCCAGTAGCTTAATGTCTTTCTTAATTTGTGATGCCCGAACCGCACACAATATTCAAGGTGAGGCCGCCCCAGTGCAGAGCAGAGTGGGACAATCACCTCCCTCAACTGGCTGGCAATGCTTTGCCTGATGCCCCCCAGGACGCGGTTGGCCCTCCTGGATGCGAGGGCACTGCTGACTCATATTCAGCTCAGTGTCAACCAGGACTCCCAGGTCGCTTTCCATGACACTGCTTTTCAGCATCTCATTCCCCGTCTGTATGTACATGTGGGGTTGCTGTATCCCAGGTGCAACTGTTGAAAAAGGATGTATAAAATTGTTGAAGGATGTATAGTAGCAATGTGGAAAAAAAAAAGCTAAGTAGAAAATTGGAGGTTCAGAGTTAGGCAAGACTGTTGGGAAGAACGGTTAACAAAGTATAGCATTTTCTGCAGTATGAGAAAGGGAAAGGGAGGGTGCATGGGAAAAAGTAATGAGATCCATGAGTCTTTGTGTGAATAAATGCCTATCAATATGTGTACGATCGTCAAAAGCAACAGTGCTTCATATGAAAGATTCAACTTAACTTTCACTCCCAAGTAAAGTGTCCTACTTTCCAGTATAAAGGTTACTCTAGGATGAGTAAAAGTAGGGAGATGTAAGACCCCAGCCATGGAGCGACAAGCTCAACCAGGAGCTTTTTACTTTTAAAAATATAAAAGTCTCGAAAATTTCGTCCACCAAACCTTTGCAGAGCCTTTGGTTCTTTAATACCTTGAGGTAGCGTAAAGCTGCACACGTTTTCTCAGGAGATAGTTTTACTGATAGCTTTAGATAATATGGGAGAAAATAAGAGATCTTAGCAAAGTTTAAAGGAGTGACATAAAACCAACACAGAGCATTTCACAGAGCTATGACTTAACACCTGCTAACGCACACAACTTAGTAAAATCCAAACCACTTGGTTTTAAGTTACCCAAAATATTAAGGAAAGAGTAAAGAAAGGAAGAGATTTTTTAAAAGGAGTAACAAAAGAGATTAAGAGAAAAGTAGCTGCTGCCAGAGAGTCCTGTGTAAGTTCAGCTTCGCATAGTGGAGATAGGTTCCAGGAGAGAGACAGAGAGAAGATGGAGGCAGGTATTGCTGGTTTTAGGTGCTGTGGTCCTGTGGTCACCCCTCCCAGGCAGGAATCCTGCTCACTGGCTGCTCTGTTGGCCTCACTGGCTAGTTTAGGTATTCCAGGGGGCATGGTGTGGACGTGTTCCCAGGCTTCCCTTTCGGCTGACAGCTGCTCTGGGGCTGCACCATGAGGCTGCAGGGTCTGCCATGTGGGGTCCGTGAGCCATTACCACACGCATGCGAGTTGGTTCCAACACAATAATTAAATAACCCAGTGCCTCACAGGAGAGAACTGTGATTCCATTTGAGATGTTAGCAAAATTGACTTGGAATTAGAAAGTTTTGATTTTGGGATCTGAGGGGAAATAAGAGAAAGACAACTGAATCGAGGGAGAAAGAAGCATTGGCAATAACTGAGATGGCAAGAACCAAGCGATCAGCAGAAGCAAGTAAAACTAATTCAGAAATGGTTTGAAAAGCCCGAAAGCAGAGAAAATAAGCTTCAGAAAGCATCAAGTCACAGCCTTGAGTGAATGAGAAAGGCTTCTTATGTTGCCTGTTCTGGAATAAGACATGACAAAGGATTCAAGAGAAAAACAGGGAATTTCATTCTACAAAGGTAAGATTTTATAAATAATTTTATAAAAGTTTATAAGGTGTGAGGAAAGAGTATTACCTGATAAACTATGAGCAGAACTAAATATATGACCCAAAAGCGAAAATGTGTTCCTCCACAGATACCAAAAATCACAAGCTACTTTTAAAAACCATACTTCAGTACTCAAGTCAGACTACCCTTAAGAAACAGAAATCTTTATCAAACAGAAAGTACCATATTCAGAAAATACTGTGTCAGAGTGAGAAACTGTATTCTGTAACTACAATACAAGGTTTCGTTAATGCGTTCTCTGTCACTCCGTTCATAATTACATCTTTCATTGGACTGTACGAATCCGAGGCCCTGCTTTTACTTTTTAGTTTTGATCTAGACACATTATTTTCCATGTTTCAATTTGATTTTTGTAATTTTTATTACCAGCCTATCCAAACAGAGCATTCACATTGTTCAGACTGACCACTTATAAAAAAAAACATTAGTGAGATGTTGAATTTATTTTTTTTTTCTTTATGTGCAAAGCAGAGGTCTAAAATATCACCCTCATATTCTGGTTTTATCCTTTAGTGACAACAACAACCTAAATGTCTACTTCTGAAAGTTCAACAAGTGAATACAGAAAAAAAAATAGATTTTCAAATATAATACATGATTTTCTTGGTATAAGAGATTGAAAAAGTCTAGTATTTTCTCTATCAAATGATCAGTTAATACTTTAAATTCTTTCTCTCTGGCATCCTTCATACTCTCTTATCTCCACCTATTTTTGTATCACTGGAAAGCCTAATTTAAGACTTCTGAAAAACTGTGAAATATATAACACTGTTAGAAGCTGTCATACAGACCACATGGGAATTATTGTTTTGTGGTACATCTAACATTTGTGAAAATAATCATGATTCTCTTCTTGCTCTCTGGATTCAAACTTGCTCTCTGGATTCTCCGTCTCTTGATGGAGACCGCTCTGATCAACTAAACTGTGTAAGGGAACATGTCGAAGTGTTCTATTTAAAAAAAAATAAAAAATAAAAATTGAAGATGAATGAGTCGTGATTGTCAGTCTCTCTTCAAACTTTTTTTATATATTGTCATTAAGGGCTGGCTAGTATCAAAAAATAATAATTAAAAAAAAAAAAGAAAAAGAAAAAAATAGAACTACATAAATCATGGAAATGTCTTGCAAGGCCTGAAGCCCAAGCTTTTTTCGTTGGGTAGACATTCTAAGCACTTTGCCTTACTCTTTCTCCTTGGCATAATGAATGTTTCAGCATTTCATAGTAAATGTCACCCCATGGACTAAAGATATGGGTCTGAGTTGCCCTCAGAGAAAGAAATTTACTTTTTTATACCTCCCTCTGCAGTGCCTGATAAGAAATAAGACAACCATCCTCCTGTAGCTAAGCTCTGTGCAACCACAATCTACTGGGCCCTATGCAGAAAATGTTTTGGTTTGTATCCTGGGTTGGCTTAGGTGTGAAACAGATGTTTAACCGTCAAAACAGAGTTGTTTCTTGACGTGTCCAGAAAAACTCAACCTCAGTTACTAATGAACTCTGCACTGAAATTGCTACCTGCAGACTAGCTAGCAACTATCTGGTAAGGGTGATCCTCAGCACGACAGTTTTGGATACAGACACTAAAGTGATCATTGATGGAGGAAATGCTTGGAACCACTTGGAACTCCAGAAACATACTCTGTTTTTAAAACAGCTGTAAAGTATATATGTCTTGTAATATAAAGTCCATATATTTATGGTTATGAAAACTATGACTTACATGTTTGCATTTTCTTATTTGTTTCTTAGTTCAGCATATGTGGGATAGACAAAAACAACCCTGAGTCACTGTATGGCGTCGATGCTCTTTAGCCAAAAGGAGACAATTTTGGCTCACCTCATGGAAATGTTGCCTAGGAGTTGTAGGCATCTTCATTCAATTCATGAGTAATAATGACCAGCTTGTGCACACACACAAGAGTCAAATCTCCAGATGGGAAGGATGAAGGCTTCGCTAATTAGTTAAATCTGCTCTTGTATCAGTCCATCTCTTGGCAGATGTACAGTGCTCTACTCTAAGCTATTCTGTGGTTACTCAACTCCTGCAGAATTTACTGTTTCTGCAGTTGGTTATTTCAAGACACTCTTCATTATCTTTACTTCATGGATCCAGGAACATTTTCAGGCTCTACCTACTGAGGCAATCATCAGACATTAATTACATTGACCAGTCACCTCAGACCTGGAGAACTTAAGCTGAGAATTCTGTCTTTAATACTAAATCAAAAAAGTATCTTGCAATTCATGTAATAAATATCAGTTACATAAAGCTCATTACTGCATACATCAAAGTAATTTAATCCTATGCTAATGTGAGCAATCAGTTCACCTTCAGATCAAGCCACTTATTATCACTATGCTTTGACATCACCTAGATAAAAAAATTTCCATCTTTGTTAAAAATGAAATAATTATTCCTTTCTTTAGTTGAACAGAAACATATTGTGTTGTTTGGTAGCAGTCCTGTTAAGTCTAAATTTAGTTCTCATCTGTAATTATGTTTAGATTTTGTCAGTTCTTTTTTAATAACCATAGTAAACACTTACTGAATCAGCAAGTGGGATTATCATCACAGTACTTGAGTCTGGATTATCAAAAGAGGAAACAAATTCTAGTATTTATACTATCCCGTCTTTATACTTTTTAAAAAGATTCAAAATACATACCTTAAAAACAAGTAAAACAATAAAGATAAAAATGCTAATTTTTATTTTCCTCTTTGGATTTGTCCATTGGCAAATAAAAAATCTTTTAGAATCTGAACCTCCAGCATCACAAAACAATTACATAACCTTATCAGATACTATTCCATAGAGTACGTATTTCTATATTGCATCAATCTCTTGTTTGAGTGATAAAATACATTTTTAAGTCAGAAAGTAGTAGTGGCTGAAAATACTTAGATTAGTGCTGTAATTAGAACATGACTGGATGCAGCAATAGCCCTTATAGCTATGCCAGCACTTGCCAGAAAATATAGCACACAACAGTATATGACATACTAGAGCTTCCCCTTGTATAAACTAAACAGTGTGAGATGTTGAGTGCCACTCTAAGCAGGACTTGGAAAATGTTTACTTTCACTGGTCTAAGTGCACTAATAAATACAAACACACACTGATTCTGAATCTTCTGCTAAAATATTCTCAAACACTGGATCCTGAAGGATACCATCGTGGTTACACAAATCCCCATCCACTTAAAACAGATTTGTTTACAATCAGTAGGTCTTCCTCTATGTTTTATAAAAGGAGAAAAAAATTATTACGAAGAATTTTAGGAGCCAAGTTCAATCCTCAATAAACAACTATGATTTCCACAAAATGAAACTATTAGGTATCCTATAGAGCTCTATGTATTTTTCATTATTTTACTGTACTTGTATTACTTTATTTTACTTAAGATGGGTCTTTTTGGTCTTCAGTTACAATAAGGTTCATAGCTACAACATGGCGTAAAGCACCTCTGGTGACAGATGGTTGATTAAAATCATGGACACAAATTAAGAAAGAAAAAAGTTAGACGGCTGAAAGAGGCAATTAAAATGACAGCTTGCTCAAGAAAGCAGAAGAGAGGTCATTTTTGCCCTTAAGAAATGTATTAAACCATGCTACAGTGATCAAGATTACCAACTGCTCAATGGTTAGTGACAGAAAATCCTCTCTTTATGTCGGTATTTTTCAACAAAATCAGTTCTCAAATTTGATTCCAGCTATGTACTGTTCTTTTTTCCAAACTTAGAAGAGTAGCTCAATCATACAAGTCCTAGAGTGCTTGTTACAGCTGTGATCCAATTTAAGTTCAGGAAGCATCACCAAAACTTGCCATCTTAAGTATTCCAAGAGCATCCTGTTGGATATGGTGATCCTGTTATCTATTTTATAGAGAGCAAAATAAAAACTTAAAGGACATCTTCAGAGGCAGCCTTAGATGATTATAATTCTACTGAACACATTGGGAATGTACCAACAAAATGTCTGAATGTAATTTTATTTTGCCCTCTAGAAACATGAATAATTTGAAGGCTCCAGAAACCAAATATATTTTGCTTGATTATAGAAAGTAAGAAAAAAAATTATCAAGAGAAATAACTAGGTCCAATCTAGGTAAATTACTGCTATACATTACTGATGTATATATTATCTCATTTCTTGTACTATGGCATTAGGTTTTACAATTTGGGGTTTTTCACAGAATCACAGAATTGCAGAATTTTTGAGGTTTGGAAGGCATTCCTGGAAGTTACCTGGTACAATGCTTCTGCTCAAGAAGGGTCATCCACTGCCAGTTGCCCAGGACCATGTCCAGATGGCTCTGGAACATCTCCAGACACCATAACCTCTCTGGACAACTTGCGTCAGTGCTCAGTCACCCCTACAGTGAGAAAGTGTTTCCTGACGTTCAGAAAGAACCTCCTGTGATTGAGTTTTTGCCCACTACCTCTTATCTCATCGCTGGGCACCACTGAAAAGGCTCCATCATCTTTGCACCCTGACTTCATGTTTTTGTAGATGTTGCAGAGACCTCCACAGAGCTTTCTCTTTGCTAGGCTCTCTTTTCTTAGTCTTTCCTCATGAGAAATGCTTCAAGGCTTTCATCACTTCAGTGGCCCTCCTCTGGACACTGCACAGAATGCCCATGTCTCTTGTACTGAGGAGAACAGAAGTGAATGCAGCATTCCTGCAGAATGCTAAGTCCACTTAATTCTGGTAAGGCCCTATGTGCCCTTAAATAAGATTCCCTTGTATAAAATACAATTCCCCTAAATAATTAAATTGCACACATTTTATTAAAAAAAATAAAAATTAAAAGACCCCTGAAACCTACATGGTTCTGCCAGACTGATTCAGTCAGAGGGAAGAAAATTTATAACTAGTACTTGGGCTAATTCATTAAACCAATCACTCTGACCCCATCCAATAAACACTTCTTATTCCGGACACCTGATGATTGAGCATTCAATGTCCCTCATCACTCATGGAAGTAAGGAAATTATTTCCTTTCCTAGATACAGGTCTTAAATTTAAGTCTACTTTTGAGCTTCCCAGGTCCAAAAAATGTTAACAGTACTCACATCTACCGAAAAGACATTTCCTAACTGCGAAAACAATCGACCTGCTTTCAGAGATCAACTTCTACACCTCCGAAATTCTTATTTCCACTTTTAAAGTGGGGTGTCCTTCATTTCATGGGTATTTTAAACTTAAATATTTCACCCTTTATCTATGTTTGTTGCACTGTTCCTGGGCTCAGGTGCAGCAAATTGACATGACCCAGTTCAAATGTATTTCTAGTTAGAGTACAAAAATGAAACTGCTCTCCAGTGAGCATTTCCATCAATCTTTACCCAAAATATTGATTGGATAAAAGATTACTGAAAGGTGTTTGTGAACAGACAGAGAAATTCAGATATAGTAGAAAAAAACCTTTACTACAAAAAATGAGTAATAGGGAGGATGGGGAGGCTGTGAAAGAGGTATCAAATTCAGCCTCCTAAGCAGAAAGCTGAGCTGGTATTAATCACCAGTTTATTTTTCAAAATACCAAACATTTAAACTAGCATAACACCTCCCGTACAATTCATCAGTTTAAAGTGTCGTTCCTTAACAACACTCAGCTCTGCGCTACAGTAGCATAGCAATAGGCACTCAAGTGCAAAATGCTTTCACTCGCCTTTTACCATCAGAAAGATCAAGACAGATAGGGTAGAGTACAAATAAACAAACAAAACTTATACTCTTACCATTTGTTGTGAGGGGTTTATATAAAGCCCTCTCTTGTGAGGAATTAAAAGATAAAAATAAGGGCACTCCTCAAAACAGATAAGGGACAATAGATCTGATAATCTCTGAATTCAAACTTGTAAAGCTAGCATGAATTCTCAGAGCTAACACAGGTACAAATCAAAATAACGGATTTGGCAACAGCAACAGCACCAGCTCAAGTCATATCGTTTATCGATACAATCTGTTGCCATTTGTGCAACACCTCATTATTAATATAGTGTCATTTGAAATTCAGTATGGGAAAAAAAGCCACCAAGTACTTCCAAAGTGAAAGTATACAGCCTGTGTGAAACACCAGCTAACTATTACAACTAGGGACACTCTAACACTAACATAGCAATCTGTCCACAACGTAGGTTAGTTGTCAAGATATGCGCAGCACCAGGGCTTGAATTGATCCCTGATATCAACAGAAAGACTGACTCACCATACATACAAAAATTTTAAGTTAGAATTTTTTGTAGCCTGAAACACAGTCAATGAAGATGGTCCATAAAAAAAAGCAGATTCAACATCACTTGCCTGGTATCCGCCTGCACAGAACTGATGTTGATAAAACACATCACCCCAAAGCAGCACATGTGAGAAGGGAAATTAAAGGCAGCAGACCCCCCACTTTTTCTTGGATGTGAAGGGCAGTGCTGTGGCTTTGCCCACCGAATCTTTCATACAGCAGGAAAAACAGGACAGACTGAAACACTTCAGTGTTCAACCTTCCTCTATTGCCTCTTGCTCCCTGGAATAAACCAAAGAGCAAGCAGGTGCCCATGCATCATGTCTGTATCTTTCAAGTCTCCGAATTTTTACTGTATGTTTTAGAGCACTTCAAATAAATTTCAATGGATTTTAGAGTACTTTAGAAATTATTGTGGTTCAAGCAATAAGCAATATTCAATCACCATGGCAACGCAGCTACTGAGAGTCTATCTGAAGTGTCCGCAAAAGTAACTGCCGGGAAGGCATGCACTGTGTCTTTGTAGAACAGGTCTAAGATCCATTTAAATAGGTAAATTCATGTGAAAAAAAAAAAATCATTAAAACTTTTGTTTTATTTGCACAGCTACCCCTCCTCAAAGTGTTACAGAAAGACTAAATTACCCAATGAGTTCACTTCCTGTAAACAGCCAGATGTTTGTTTGATGGTATCAAAAAATAGTCTGGTCATAAAAGTAAAAAAACTACATTCTGGAGCATGCTTTACACTTAGGCACATCTTTGTGCACATATTTGTATTAAAAAAAATATTTTATGTAGAACTGCATAGAAACTATTTAGCTCTGATCCATTTAAGAGTGATGAAGGGAACAAGTGGTAACTGTGAAAGCAGAGAGAAGTGTTTCATACAAAAATCACAAAAGCTAGGAAAACAAATAGAATGATACAAAGTTACAGAAGGTGCAAACAAAATTCATCGAAAATCTAATAACCATTAGGTTGCTTTTGATGTAAGTTCAAAATTCCTTTTGGAAACTCATATTATCAGAAATAAGACAGTATTAAATATGACATTTTAGAAACACACTTTCAGATTCCACCTTTTGTAAGTCTTGCTTTCCTGAGGCAGAGAACAGCACAGACATCATGTTGTAAAGATTTTTAGCAGAGTATTGCTGAATTTAAATTATTCAGTCTAATGTCTTCCTTATTTGTTTCAAGTTGAATGTTTGTATGACATTTCTTAACTTTTCAGCACCTTCGTGTCACGTAACTTGCTCTCTGTCAATGATTCATTCATTTGCACCTGTGATGCATTCATTTTACTGTGCTGCATCCTGCATTTATATTTCATGCTCGCACCTCTTTCCTCTGTCTTTAACAAATAACTCTTTTTTAATGGTTAAGATTTTTTTCTTCAATATCTCTGAAGAGGACTTGAGTAACTAATAATTATTTAAGAAATGTCCTTTAGTTTTTTCTTCTCTATGCCAATTTTTATGAATGTGCTGTGTGGACTTCTTTTTTTGAATTAAATTAACTTTTTAAATTAACTTTTTAAAATTAACTTTTTAAAACTAACTAAAGTCAAATAAAGTCTTTTTTTTTCATTCTTTTTTGTATTTTTGACTACTCAAGTTTATTACTCTTTTTTTTACCCTCTAGCCATATGATAGTTCTAAATTCTGCGAATTGCTGAACAACTTCTGGGAGATAAATTATGTTTAATTTATTTTTTATTTATGAAGTATGTGATACCATTAAATCATTCAATGTTTCATTCAAATTGAGTTAATGTAAATAGAGATCAACTTTTTAAAGCAATGTCTAAACTTCTGACCTCCATTACAGTTATTGCTTTGGCAAACACATTAAAGGCTGAATTCATAAAATGTATGCTCTATCTTGCAGTTAATTTTTAGTAGTGCCCCAAATGCAAGAATTGTTATCCCACGGACAGTTCCAAAGTGTGATTGATTAAACAGCATGATAGATGGTTTTAATGCATTTTGTTTTAATACTTAGGTTTAAATGATGGCAAAGCCCTCAGAGTGATCAGTTTAGGTGTGGCAGCTTCTAATAAATGTACTTAGCATGACAGATCATCTGTGTGACTCAGCTAATTCATTAATTGATTGTAAAGTGCTAAAACAGCAATGCAATGTTTTTTAAAAGGAATTACTTTTTTTCTTTCCATTTAGCAGATTTTATTTAATGGACTGTGCCTGTCTTGGCTGGGGCCCAAAATGAAGATCAGCTTAGTGACTGGAAGGCAGAGTCTGATTCTGCCATTTTGCCCTTATTGGGATCATATCCACCTCCCAAGCAATCTCTGCCGTCATCTGTGAGCCCTAGCATCAGACTATATGTGTTGGGTTACTCACCAGACAACAAAAGAACAACATTATACTTTGTTTAGAAACACAAGGTGAGAAAAAACTTTCAGAGCCTTTCCTGCTCTCCTCTGAAAAAAGCCAGCTGTAGAGCAGACTATAAAATCCCTGAAGCAGAAGCCCTGTTTCACAGACTGTGAAACAGACAGTACATTTTTATCTGCAATAAATAATAAATCAATAATAAATAAGAAGTACGACCTAACTTGGGTTCATAGTTACTGGAAGTTGTGAAGTGTGCTGGGAATTGATTTGGGAAAATTAAATGACTGAGGCTGGAATAAACTGTGTGATCAGAACAGAAATATGGTACAAGGAACCCATTTTCCATCTGGTGAGGAACACTTGAGACATCTTACTCAGCACTGCCCAGAAAACATATTTTGCTGTACACCCGACATACTTTGTCTGCAAGTCTTTCCTAACAAGACCTAATTAACACCAAGGTCACCTCTGAAAAATAAATTAAACTAATTTTTAGGTTGTCTAGTGACTCTGCAAATATGTCCATTTTTAAAATTCAGTCCCTGCTCTGTATTGTCCTCATCAATGACACTGAAGCACATTACAGCACACTTGGAAATGGTTGAGCATGACCAAAGTGGTCACGAGGTTGCTGTCTAGGCTATTTCAACATAAAAAGTTTAAAGGGGTGGCCAGGAGCTCTGACTCCATTACATTACAAGGGTTATGACCATCCTTATTTTATGCCCAGTTAAAAAATGAAAGGGGAAACAAGACATTGGAATATTTAATTTAACAATGTTTGGTTTGTTGCCTCTACAGGAAACTTTCGCTATTTAACAGATATTACTTTTGTTAAATATCTTCTACTTACTCTGTGATTACTCAAGGAAAAGAATGACCAGGATTTGTCCATAAAATAAAAGACAAATTAAAAACAAACAAACAAACAAACAAAAAAAAACCCAAAAAAACCAAAAAAAAACAAACCAAAAAAAAGCCAAAAGCCTAAAATACCACAATAGCCCAATTATTTTTTTTTTTTTAGGTGGGCATAAGAATATCATCTATTCCAAACCGAACTTGAGTAACAGCAATCGTGTCAGATATTTTGCAGATAAAATTTAAATAGTTAAATTTTAGTGGCATTCTGGCTATTCAGTGATGACATTCAACACCAGAGCCTAAGACAATGCAATGGACAAAATATCAAAGGAGTCCAAACAAATTGCAGCAAAGCTCAAGTTGAAATGGTTAATACAATTCAAAGGGCAAACTAAAGTATTGAAATCATATTGAATTATATGATCTGAGTCTATTTAGAATAAATCCAAGTTTTTTAAATCCCTGTATTTGCCAAACAAGAAGAAGCAGCTGTATGACAAGGACAGAAAAGGATCTTAATTCTGTGAAAGCAGGCAGTTCAGACAGTGTGATTATTACACTTTTATGACAGCAATTTAAGGTGTTTCACTGTTTATTTTGATATGAAAGCAATGGTCTGTGTTTTCATTACCTAAACTTCTTTACCTAAAGCAAAAGCATGGGGTAGTGTTCTTACGTTAGGTCAGGATAGCAGCCCTGAAATTGTGGGTTATCTTGCCTCTACATTGAAACACAGAATTCTAGAAGTGGGTCCACTTGCAAATGGTTAATATGATTGTTAGCATCCACTAGTGCAGAAACATCAATGTGCACAGCATTGTGATATAGGGAAGGATGGGATTTCACACACTGTCAATGTAACAATCAGACTTAAATAAGCAAGGGAACATTTCAACAAGGGGGATGCAAAAGTTCATTAACAACTGCAGTCTTTGGGAAGGACTCACACTGGAGAAGTTTGTTGAAGACTGTCTCCCATGGGAGAACCCAACACTGAAGCAGCAGAAGGACTCCTCTCCCTGAGGAGGAAGAAGCAGCAGAAACAACATGGAACGAAATGACCATAAGCCCCACTCCCCACCTCCCTGGGCCAATAGTGGGGAGGAGGTAAAGAGTTGGGAAAAAAGTTAAGCCCAGAAAAGAGGGAGATAGGGGGAGGAAAGTGTTTTTAGGGTTTGTTTTCCTTCTCATTATCCTGCTCTGATTTTCAATCGGTAATAAATTTTTAGTTTGCTCTTTGGTGAGTGATCCCCCCCTGCCTTTATCTCAACTCATGAACCTTTCATTATATTTTCTCTCCCCTGCCCAGTCAAGTAAGGGAGTGATAGACTTGCTTTGGTGGGTACCTGGCATCCAGCCAGGGTCAACCCACTACAACACCTAAGAAAAACAGCATGTGAGTTCTGAGATGGATGTAAGGAAAAGAGATCCCTTTGGATGCATGCAAAGAAGGCTTTGGGAGTAAAGAAAATAACAGAGCTGAGAAAGAGGTGAGGGGATGCTTTGTGGATTCTTAAACAAAACAAAAAAATTATTTATTTTACAGTCGATGGAGACTCTAGGTTTAAGATGGTGATGTATACAATCACTAGTATTTTTCCAATAGAATTTTCAAGGCACCAAAGAAAGAACAGGGAACTGCCATAGCAAAAGTGATAGTGCAAGCCACATCCATGAATTAGAAATTAGCTTTCTAGGAAGAAAAAAAAAAAAAAAAAAAAAAAAATAAGTATGTTCATTACTCTGTACTGTGAGGGTGGTGAGGCGCTGAAACAGGTTGCCCAGAGAAGTTGTGGATGCCCCATCCCCAGAAGTGTTCAAGGCCAGGTTGGATGGGGCTTTGAGCAACCTCATCTAGTGTAAGGTAGCACAGCCCATGGCAGGGGAGGTGACACTACATGAACTTTAAGGTCCCTTCAAGCCCAAACCAATCTACGTTTCTGTGAATACTTCACCTATTATATTACATATATGATATTCTATAATTATTATTATTATTATTTTAATTATTGTCAATATTACTCTATAATATTCTAATTATAATGTTCTAATGTTTATTTTTATATCTGATTCTAATAGGATTCTAACTCATATTTTTCTCTGAATAATCATTTGTCCCCTTAAATCAATTTTAAAGCATTTAAAAAATTCTTGGGTTGGATAAACAATTTTTTTTATGTTTTCTTTGTTCAGAATAAGACCCCTTTTCACTTAAAATGCTCCTCTTTCTTTTCAGGCCTCAAGGTCTGTATGACATCCTTGGACATCAGTGAAGAGATTTTCATTTACTACAGTGAGCAATCAGGGAATAGAAAGAGTTATAAAGGAATCAACTTGATTTTTCTTGTTCCTACCATTGTGAGTCTCCTGAGAAAGAGAATGTATTATGAAAATATAAAAGTGTACCTTAAATTTCCTAGCTATTTTAAGTACTTGACAGTAAAATAGAAAATTGTCTATAGGGAAATACAAAAAACTCTGTAAAGCTTCAGACTTGTAAATGTATTTACTTCGTGAGCCTCTGCTTTTTATTTTATTACTGGGAGTATAGAAAGTGTTCCTGTTTTATGGCTCTATTGAATTTTCAGAAATTTAAACAAATTGTACTTTTTCCTTTCTATGACCACATAATTTATCAAACCAGGGCCTTGTTCAGTTTATTACATTATTTTTCCATGCATGAAAATCCATTTGCTGCTCTGCTCCTTATTGAAAATGGTAATTTCCTGGGTGGATGCACGTCTGTTATAATATCAGAGTCCAGTATGATGAGCCTGAGTGCAAAACCTCTTTCTCAATGATACTAAAGCAATGGTAATACTCTGTTCCCAGTTTAATGAAACAAACCTAAGAAAAATGAATAAAAAATAAAACAAACAAACAAAAAATTTACTTAATGAGGCAGATATATACTCACTACCTAGCAGGACAACACACTAACAGAATTACAGAGGCTCAATCCATCATAACTTTGCAGTTGACATCACTGGCAGAAATTTCCTAGAATCAGAGGGAAAACAAAAAAAGAAAATTAAGCTCTTTTTTATGTTAAAAATTTGTTTCTGTGCATATGTGTTACAAGGACAAAATAAAAAATTAAAAAAAAACGAAACTTTTAAGAAAGTTATACATTTAATGAAACATTTGTGTGAGGTGAGCACCTTTCAGAGCAGAAATCATAGAATCATAGAATGTCTTGTGTTCGAAGGGACCCAATGAGGATCATCAAGTCCAGATCCTGGCCTTCAGGACAGCCCCAAGAATCACACCATGTGCCTGAGAGCTTTTTCCAAATGCTTCTTTAACTCTGTCAGGCTTGGTGCTGTGAGCACTTTCCTGTGGAGACTGTTCCAGTACCCAAGCATCCTCTTGATCCTGTTATCTGTCTCTGCCCTGGCACAGCTTCAGGCTGTTCTCTTGGGTCCTGTCACCGGTCATCAGAGAGAAAAGTGTCTGCCTCTCCACTTACCCTCATGAGGATGTTGAAGACCTCAATGAGGTCTTCCCTCAGTCTCCTCTTCTCCAGGTTGAACCAAGCGACCTCAGCTGCTCCTCAGGTGGCTTCCCCTCAAGGCCCTTCACCATTCTTGTGGTTCCCCTTTGGACACTTTATATCCTTCTTATTATATTATGGGCCCAAAACTGGACACAGATATCCATTAAAAAGAAAACAGTTTATTCTTTCTGAAGTTGAGAAAGCTTCTAGATTAAGCAAAATAAATGCATTTTTATTTGTAGCACTGCATGAAGTGTCAATGCCATCTATATTTTACTCTCAAATGTTTTACTATTTAGTGAGAAACAATATATTCAAAAGCAAAGTGACCTTCCATAACTTTCAGGGAATTTTTTTAAAGGAGAACACTGACTCCAAAAAGGATTTTCATTCTGTTGTATTTCCTTCCATTCCTTCAGAAAGTCAGAAAGAGAGGAGAGCCACTTCAAATGTTTTCTTGTACAAAACCATATTTTGGACAGAATATGAACCTTAAAATTATGTAATGAGTCATGGGGATGGATGATAATATCTAGAAAACAGAAGGTTAACTATTGCAGCTCATGATCTTGCAGTCCTGGAGTTGCTTTCAGCAACCCACCAATTAGTTTTAATAAGACACCAAGCATCCCATAGGGAAATATAGACAAGAATAATTGACAGCATGAACCTTCGATATGGAAGAGGAACACCCACCTATGTCCAGGAGAACATTTAACTCTCTAACAGTTAGAAACACATAACTTTGATCTTTATACGTTCTCTGATTGGAATTGTAAATTTAAAAGTAGCCAGGTCAATAATAATTTTATTTTATTGGCATGTACTTTCTCAATACCCTTGCAACTCATTTACATTTCATTGCCTGTAAATATACTCCTGCAAATCCATAAGACTATCTACCAAAAGACATGAATGCAGGTAATTTTTATGATATTTTTATTGGTCTTATGGTACTAGAAAAGCACAGAATTTAGCACAGCTGCTTTTATCCTGTGTTTCAACACATTGTCGTTTCTGTCAAGCAAAGTACAGATGACAGTAGTATCTGAAAACTTTATTGAAAGATTAATGAGCCCATCTGTTAGTATGCTTGTTTCCTAGTCAAATGCTATCTTGAGTATTGGTATCTACAAAACATCTTAATACATTGTAGTTTTTCTCCACTGTACACGAAAGGGAAAGAATACTAAGAAAAATGACCTCTGACATCAACCAATCAATACATGAAAAAAAAAAAATTCCAGTAGTGTTTATAAAATCCAGAAGAAAACAGCTGAAGAAATCTGAGCAAGTTAAAACACAGTGTTAAGACCTTTTACCTCAGGAGTATTTGAATTGCAGAAATGGACTTAAAGGAGGAGAGAGTGGAAACCATCAAAGCTGATGCAGTAACCTCTGTGCTGCATCGAGACAGCTGAGGTCTTACGGCTGCTCAGCTGCTCCCACTCCATCCCACAGACAGAGCTGAGACCTGCTCTGTTTCATTCCTCAGGAGTCAGAGGCAGCAGGAATACAGACAGCATTTTAGAAAACAGCATCTTCAAACAAACATGAGGAAATGAACAGCAAAGTATTTTCTCTGGTTCCGTGTGACTGTTCAGTGATTTCTCTGCAGATCCTCTGAAAGGCAGTGAGAACTAGGAGTCTAATTCCTTTTTTTGCCCTCCATAAGCTCCCTGTCTCGCACTACACTGTGCTATTACTCCACCAAAAAAAAAAAAAAAAATCAGATCCTTAGCTACAAGTATTTGAATTCCACAGAATTTAAAGGAAAAAAAATAGTGTAAAAATAAAATAAAGTTGTTATCAACATGCTGTTTCTACAATAATGTTTCTAGTGTAATTATGTCAAAGTTTCAAATGTCAAGGAAATACTGTACTCTCCAATGCACAATCGCAATGATAATATTAAACCTAAAGTGCAAAGAACACTCTAGTCTAATCCTGTATGATACTGGTGTTACTAATAAGTAACTATGCAATTTTCAAGGTATACATTTTAAGTTCTGATTATAGGAAATTATTTTTAAAATCACGTCATTAAGGAGGGAGGAGAAAATAAAGAGTTAGTTTAAATTTTTGATTTTAATAACCATGCAAGTCCTTGCCAAATCAGCAGGTACACTACCCAACTCCTGACACATGAGGCTCACCAGCTCCTCTCAATCAAACAATCATATGCAAACTAGCTCCTGAGAAAGGCCAGTGGCTGACTGAATTATCAGCTATGGCACGAAAATTGTCCAGTAAATAGTATACAACACAGCTGAGACAAGGAGAAAGATATCTGTCATCCCGGTGTTCAGTTTGGGCTAATGATTTATAAACTCTGCCTCCATAACTCTTCATTTACTGCCAATGGAAAGTGGTAGAGTTCTCCAGAGATATACTCAGGGCTTGCAAGTCCAGCTGTTGCTCCAGTGTGCTGCCTCAAGGAGCCTCTCTCTCTTCATTGACAGCAGGAGGAAATGAGACAACCTAATCTACAATCTTAGATGCCTACAACAGAGAATCCTCAAAACCATAACAATGAAAAATTAAGCTACTTTGGTCTCCTGCCTGTAGATATATTTCAATCTTGCCATCAGTGAACTCTCTCCCCCTTTGAACTGACTTCCTTCCAAAGTTTTACTGGCACTTTTTTTTTGTCCAAACCGTATTTACCCGAGGGTCACTTTTCCTGTCAGATAAAACAAAACATACCTTCATCTACTACTTCACTGGAGTCTTGATGTCTATGCAGCTAGTTTTCAAGTTACACTTTCATGAACTGAGAAAAACCAAGGCTCAGAAAAGATTGGGGTTTTCCCATCATCGTGTTTATCATACTGGCTTAAACTTTAAAGGGATATCACAAGCATCTAATTTTGATCATGTACTCTTGGGTGTGAACTTTAGGTGACGCACAGGTATAGGACTGAAAACTGACATAGCAAACCAATGGCAATTTAGACAATGAACGGTTTTCAGTGAAGTACTGTAGCTTTAAAGAAATTTAATTGCTTGAAATACAATGGTTTTATGCATTACTACCCAGTCTCTAATATTTTTCTGGAATACTTCAGTGAGCCAAGAAAGTTTGCAATTTAGAAGGCTTTTCATTATTAGTTCAGATCATTAATGTAATTTTGGGACTATGTGCTCTGGAATCCTACATGGCATAATGCCTTTGGGTATTTATTAAGACTATGGATTCACAGGAGTGTTATTTTGATACTGTTAGCACATATTATTTGTCACTGAACTAGTGCAATAGTCCACCACCAAGAGTAACTCTCTCTTACATTTTACAGAGATCAAATCTTTTCAATATCTTACATTAAAATCTCATCAAAAATACTGTAAAGTCAATCTAGAGTTTTCCAGTCAAAATGTTATGAAACCCTACAACAGGAAGTTTGCTCATTGTGATATATTACTGTGAAAGAAGTGAGAATTGTTGAGAATAAATTGGATTACATTTTTTTTCTGTGCCCTGTTGGAATTCTCTTAGGGTTCATTAGTAGACAGTTACAGAAAACAGCAATCCCAGAGAACATAGTGGAGAACATAATTTTCCTTAATTATTCCCTAACTAACCTGCACAGGTTGATCTTGAGATGAAGGCAGTAGACTCCCACAGCCTGATATTTAAGTACTTATTTCACTTTCTTTCAATTCTAATTTTGTCCTGCTGGCACTAATAAGTAAAGTTTGTTATTCATAAAATGCATTTACATTTTGTATTAGGAGGCAACAAGGCCCTTTCAGACCCTACTGACATGGTCAGGAATTCATAAATATTCCCTTTAAGCTCTGTTCATTGACATTTCCAGGAAGTAGCAAGTAATAACTTTAGAAAAAAATTGAAAAAAAAAACCAGAAGGAAGTAGTTCAAACATGCTTATCTCTTCTTCTGAGAAAAATTCTGGTCCAGCCGTTATGAAAGAGCCTGAGTGTTCACATATCACGTCAACTGCAAAACCAACTTCCCTAGGGGGATGCAAGGAACCCATGATAGCTTTTCAAATTAGTAAAAATACATAAATGTAAGCTTTCAAGCTTACAGTTCAGCACTTGGAAGAAACTATACAAATAAAACAACACGAGAACAAAATAACTTCTTTGACTGAAGTAAATTTTTTTAATGAGGCAATTTTATCACATAGGAAGTGTTTTGAATATCAAAAGCGGTTGAGCAAGGACCTTAGCAGTCAACAGCTGACTCCTGTTGGAAAAGTTACCTAAGACTTATAAATTAAATATGGAACTGCTTTTGTTTGCTCTGATGATGCTGTATCCTTCAGTGATTATGAATGAGGCTGAAACAGAGACCGTTCTTTCGCTGCAACAACAACATCTAGTTTCAAAATGCCCATTATGCCAAACCAAGGGCAGAAGAACTCACTTACGCACTCAACATATGTCAAGGAACATGTGACAAAGAGCTTTTAGACAGGCAACAGATGGAGAATACCTTTATTTCCCTACCGTTCATCTGCCTCCTCTTTATGCCCATGAACTTAAAGTTTTGAATCCATTAGGTGATGATACAGCCCTTTGAAATTCAGTGCTGGTAAAAGACTTTTCAGCAGTGTTGGTAAAAGAGAAAATTTTCATTTGAATGCAGTTCAGTATCTATTATAGGAAAATGATTTTACTTACCCTAGTGTTACCATGAAGGTAATTTTCTCAAATTTGGATCTTATATGGCAGCATTTTAAGAGTGTGACCTATCAAAATTTAATAACAAGTTTCACTAGAAGATGAAGCTCTGTGATAGAGAGGCTGTCACATGAAAAGGGGAGATTTCCTCGACCCTTAATGTTTGATTTTTCTGTCAGTGACCCAGAAAAGCCGAGACCCTTGTGCTCAACCAGTCTGTCAGCATCCTTCACTGAACATTTTGTGGCCCAAGAAACTGAAAGGACTACTAAAGATTATTCTTGAGCATCCTGGATTAAATCCTCTTTTTCAAATCTGCTCTGATAGGTTTAACTCCATACAAGTTTACCTCTATCTTAAATAAACGCAGTTGCAAAGTACACGTAGTCAAAACCATGTGTGAAACAGAAAGGATCAGTTCAGAGGACAGCTGAATAAATAATTCATATGGATGCTTATAAAACATAGGCATAAGTGTTGAAAGCAGAAACTGTAAGACAGGCAAAGGCAAGCTCCTGCTGGAAGAGGGAGGGCTGCTGTGTTGATATGTCAAAATGCGATTCCGGCTACACGCACTTTGTGTTTGTATGTCCTGCAGCAGACCTGTTGCAATGATGGTCTATGTTGAATGTCCTGTCGCAGCAGAAGAATTAAATGCATTGCAGAAGAATTGCCCAGAGTACCCTGGCTGTTATACAGCTGCTGTATGACCAGCATAGGAGCCTGTCCTCATACGGATTAACAGTGGAAATTCTAATGTTTAACATTTACTCTAGGCATTTCACAGACAAAAAGTTTGAGCTTAAACAAGTGTCCTGGGCTTGCAAAGCTTTACATTCTGATGTAGCACCTAATCTGCCCCTGCTCAGAGCATTTGAAACGATGCCAAACTACAGGGACTGTTAATGGCTCAGAATATCTGAAAAATATAAGACAAGCACCAAGTAACTCAGATTCCCTGTCTCTTCTGCCTATTAAGGCAGGAAGGAATGCCTGTCTCCTGAGGATTTCCTCCCTGCTCTTCCTCACCAGTCTCAGGTCTTCTATTCAAAACACACAGTTGGCATAGCAGCACTGAAAAAGCCTTAAAGCCTTAAACAGATGAAACAAACAAGAACTAAAACAGTTCTATGCTTTGTGCATAACTATTAAGTGAATTGCTTTTCATAATTTTGTTGAAAATATCAGAATAATATGTGCCAAAATACCAATACTTTTATGTTTAAAACTCAACATTTTACCTTTCACACCTCTGCAAAGACAGAGATGAAAGACTATATTGTGCGCCTGACAATTACATTGTCTTACACATATCAAGTTACAATGATCTGTTTAAATTAGCATTTAGTTAAAAAGCCCATCTCTGACAGAGAGAGAAAGCAGTTTCCTGAACACAGGTTTCCAAAGCTTCCTCCTCTCCAAAACTTCCTGTTCAGGATCAGTCAGCCAAGCTTTTCACTTCTCTGGGCCTATGGGGCAGCACCCACTCCTGACGAGAAAGACACTAATTGGGCCCTGTCAATTTTGGTCTACAGAGATCATTTTGTTTTCTGTCCTGTCTCTGTAAATGGCAACATACCTGGATGGTTACACAGATACTGGAAATAACTGCTTAATCTATTGATCAGGGTTGAAAAGCAGGTGAAGGACACCTGAAACATTAGCTGTGAATACTTCGTTGTGATCACCTAATCACTCTGACAACAGTAATTTTTGCATGAAGTATGATTTAATTGGCAAACCAAAACTAATAACAAATAATGAGGCCCACTTCCAATGATTTAAACAGTGCCCTCAAAGGAAGACCGTAAAGAAAACATCAGGAAGAGAAAAAATCTGGTTTTTAAGTATACACACTTATTAAAAAAAAGCCATGGACATTGCTCCCCTTAGACGTTCCAGTACTTTTTCATAGCCTTGCCATGCCCCCTGTCTCAGCCTAAATCTCTCTCTCACTCCTGAATCTCTCCCTCAGTAAAGGCAGAGTAGCTTTATCACCAACAAGATACAATAGATTCAGAATTAAAATAACCACACAAAAGCAGAATCAACTAAAAAATTCAAATCTGCCACCACAAAGAATGTCAAGAAAACACCAGTATCACATTCACTTTATCCCTATCTGTAGTGTTTTGGTCTTGCTGTCCTTCTCCATTAACAGTCCTTGCCTGGAAGAACATAATATAAATAAATCGAGAAGATGTTCTAACGTTGAGAACCATCTCTCAGCGTGCATGAAGCCTGTAAGGTTTTCTTCCTATGCCCACTGTGAGGTAAAATATATCACAATCTGCATAGGACTCTTGTCTCTAATTCAAGGAGACACAGTACCTTCAGGGCAGGAGTGTTTTCTTATTTGTTTTGCCACTACCACCCTCCCAAATCAGATAGCACTGGGTTTGAGATCCCCACAAGCTGACCATGTCCTTATTAGATAGGGGGAAATAACATAGAGCAACATGCACATAATACTATGGATTTCTTTAGTCTATGAGCAAGCCAAAAAAAGCACCTGCTCCATTCACAGGGCACTTCACAAGTCAGTCTCACTCAATATTTAGGATAGTCATAAGCTCTGTTTGCATTTTTTTTCCTGTAAGGATATTGGAATATTATTAATGAACTTATTACCAGTTACTACTATTCTAAAGTAGTATTCTTCTCAATTTCAGACAATATTCTATCTTTCATCAGGACTACTTGTCTTATAAAAAATGTGCTTGATTAGGCTCATTAGTATTAAAGCATTCAAGAGCTGGAAACAATACCCAAAGTCCCAATGTTGGTATTACCAAGCCATGATTTGAAGTAGATAAGGATATAAAAAAAATGTGCTCCTTGATTAATTCATAAATGAAGTTGGATAACTGAAGAGAAGCTGACATTAAACAAAGCAACCTTCAGGGAACATCTCGGGCTCTTGTTGCTCTACTGGGAAATATTCTGCATGACTTAAAAAAGCTTGCTTATCAAGGTAAATATGTCAAGAAGTTATTCAGACGTAGCCTGAAAACAATACAGCTTTTAAAAACAACCCATTTTAGGTACTGCAAGGACTCTTCCCCAGAGAAAACCACTCAGAATGCCATACAAAAAACAAATAGATGTAATCAAGTTGTAAAATGATAGAACAAGAAGCAATAACAAAAAGAAGACAAGGACAGATGCACATTTGTGTTTAGAAACAAAAACATCAGTAAAGACTGAGTCCAGAGGGCCTACACTGGGGTTTTCCTACCTACTTTCCCACCTTTTTTCTGTCTTGAAAATTCCACCACTCCCTCTACCACCATTTTTCAGCTTTATCCTTTCCATTTCCCCCTCCCCACACATGATGTGTTTTTCTTTCCCTTGCACCTTACAGCTCCTCCCATACCATAGCTGCTGTCATCTGAGTTCAGAGGGAGAGAAAAAAGAACCTCAGAGCACAAATAGTCTAGAAAGTCAGAAAGTCTGAAACGCTTTGGAAAGCGCGCTGTGGGGGGGTGAGAGAGAGCTGATGATGGCAGCATTCACAATCCCACCTGTTTCTCCATGGCAGGAGCACTTAATCTTGCCTATCCATGTGCCTACTGTCTGATGGATAGCAAGGGCTCTCAGACACTCTCCGACTCAGCCAACCTGAAAAAGAAGAAACAGTCAATCATTTCCAGCAACATCTTTTAGACTCTAAGCAGTGGCCTGCTTCCTCTAATAGATAAACCTATATGCTTTATCCAGATGTTGTAAATTTCTGGCTGAAGTTCAACACCAACAGCCTCACACTCATTACCTTACCAGGAAAATACAACTTAGAAGATACTAGCTTTTTTTTTTTTTTTTTAATTAGAAGATACCATTTTAAATTTTCTGTCCACTGCATAATTTTGACAACACAATTGCTGAGACTGAATAGAAAAAATGTGCAAACACTTGCAAATATTCTTGCAAATGCAAATGATTCTACATGCAACACGTCTAGAAAATCAAAGCATTAGCATTTCATTTAGTGGGAAGAGTAAAAACAAATGCTTTTAGTTTAATATTAACTGATATAACGCAACCTGAAACAAATATAGGTCATGCCAGAACCTTAAATTGAAGCTTTTACTCAAACTTATGTTAATAGTCGTGTTACTTTCCTTAGTCAAACCAGCAGCAATAGCTTTCCCACAGCATATTTTTGGCTAGTCAGAGTTGAGTGTTTTTTAAAATACTTGCTTCTTAATACTTTCCTCTTCTTCAGTTTGGATAGTCCTATTAGGCCAGCTCTGAAGTTTGAGATCTGTAATGGAGGGTAATAAGACACAACGTATATAAAGCAAACACATACATCTGTTGGTGGTTGTTTTCATCAGTCAAATGCTGATAAAGTTCTTTAAGCCAACCCCTCAGAAATCGTAATTTTTAATTCCAACAATTAGAGAGAGTATGTGATGTACATCCCTAGATTTAGTACTGACAGAATTATTCTCCAGCAAAATCTTTGCAAAAAGTTCATTGCTTTAGAAAACACTTCACAGAGAGCTTGAGAACTAACTGATTGTAGCCAGGATAATGCAATATGTACCACTACTTTCTCTGACAATAGACAGGAATCGGGCAACTTGGAATAGAATCAGAATCAAAAGGGCAGTGAATTTCAAAGCTACCCAAAGATCACAAGTCTGTGCAGCGGTTCACTAAATCTTTTTGCAGAGCTAAGAAAGACTTTGGATTTGGCTAGAAAGGAGCATGTGAGCTTTTTTAATCCATGGCTCTTCCAACCCATCCTCACAAATAAAAGGATCATTAGAACTACAAAAGCAAACCTGATTTTTATGTTGCAGAACAAATCTTACTTCTGCTTCATGAGCTATAATGTGGGTATGAGATGGTTTTCTTTCACCATCACTACTTCTGTAGTTTAGATTTAGACATATAGGAAATATCTTGAGGGGTATTTGTTTGCCTTTTAGTTCTTCCCTTCTTCCTCTCAGACATCACATTTTAGAAACAGTCTCATCATCTCAAATTCAATCTGCCCAAACATTACCTTTGCTAGCTTAACAATTCCTCTTTTTTGTTTACCTTTTCTAAAGCATTTAACAACTCTACCCTCTCTGTCTCTCAAGATCTTCCATAGAAATGAGTCAGTAAAAACTTGCTTGAAAGCATTATAAAAAAGGAATTGTTTTGGGTTTCACCGTTATCAAAATAATGACAAAAAATACATCATGCTGTACTGAAGCCCCTTAAGTCCTTAGGTACTTCCAGATACATTCTGGGATTTTGAAAGGTTTGCACCAGGAAACTAGTTTAGCACTTACCCAAATTTAGCAAGCCAAAAAGATCAGGTCATTTAGAAATTTTGTCCTTCTTCTGACAAAAAATAACATAAAACTCACCCTCTTAATTAAAAAGTATCTAGCTGTCATTTCTCATTCACAACAGTTTCAACTGAGAAGAAATTGTTCCTTCTTCATAACGACTTAGGGGAGTATTTGGGACACACCCACAAATACAGATCAGTAATAGCTACTGAAAAAAAGTCCTCATTATTATAGAGATTCCAAAGAATTGCAGCTAAATGTAGAATCAAAAGGATATATATATATATGATGGCTAATATACTTTAGAAAATAAAATATGGGCCTTTATTTCACTAGACACTAAGGCTTTTTTCAATTTGTTTCTGATATTTTTCCTCCAATTGCTAACTTCTAAATGAAATTACCATTTTATGATAATACTGGTTCTTATCAAGTTACCCTTTCCTCCACCTCTTCTTGTTCCTTTTTTCTGGGATTTCTTTTATGAATAAGGCTTATTTCCTCTATAAGCTAGTTTATTTTTTTAACAGTATGGTTTCCCCTTCCAATTATTGAAGTGGGGCTTCAGGGGCATCTAATTAAATGTTCTTAAACTGCTCCCAATTAATACCACCCTATTTCAGTTTAAATTGTCTTTCACCTGAATGGGCTTTTAATTGCTTTCTAATTGCTAAGTTAGTCCTTTCAAAACACTAAGTAGATATTCATTAGTGATGTGAACTATGGTGTATGTTTAACTCAAGTTAAATCATTGCCTTCCTAATGTAGGTTTTCCAGTTTTCATAGATTCTGTACAATAAATTAATTTTCTAGTTTGCCTCAGTGTTTTGCTGCAGAAATCAGCTTGCACACTACATTCATCATACTACAGTTTTTATAATACTGATCAATGAAAGTTAATGTAAATAAACCCAGTGAGTGTTATTTTACCACTTATTTTAAATATTCATGGAACCGTGGGTTGGATAGCAATAGCAATATCATCTGTGTTAACAAGAAAGGAGAAATTACAGTGTTACCAGTTTGTTTTCCAGCTCCTTTAGGAGGAAAGGAATTTAATAGTACATTATGACAAAGGAAAAAAAGTAATTTTAAAGCCATTCAATATCTGTTCTAATATTTTCATTTCAGAATAGACACTGCCTCTTCAAATCCTAAATTTATTGATACACATTTTGTGTGACTTTGAAATTAAATGACACACAAAATCACAGCACACATTTTTTCTACATGCAAATCAGCCTCTAAGTGAAATGCCTACTACCTGTAATGACTTGGTTACTTTCTTTTTTCCTGCGGAAGAGGAGTGTATTTGAAGCTGTCCTTAGAATCAAGAGCAAGAATCATCCTGCACTTTCCACAGTTTTCACTATCCGATTTCTTTCTGTACTTCCATGACCAAATTCTAATGGAGAGGTATGAAAGGTCAGTGCAGAATGTTTCTTCAACCCTCCTCCAGTTAAGAAGTCCAAAATTCAAATTAATTGACTCTTACTAAAAATTCTCAATACTGAAATCATTCATAATTTGGACTAATATTAGAAACAGACACACTTCAAAAGCATAGAAGATTAGTTCAGATAATTACACAAAATCTGAAAGCTCAACTAGCCATCTTAGTGCTTGAAAGCCCTCAAATATATTGCTTGACACTAAAAAAATAGGTGTCACAGCACTACTGAAAAGCCTCAGAAGGATCAGGCACCACTTTCGTAAGAGAGTTACAAAGCATAGTCCCTGTATCCAGATGCTGAAACTCTAATACATGGGAAATTTCAAGAAAAAAGGTAAAGGAAAGAAAATGAAAGCTGAAATGCAACAAGTCAAACTGAGCTCGATATTGCCATGGCTAGCTTCCTTTCAATGCCACAGGTAACTCAGGTATTTAACTCTGCAATGTATCCACTGGCTTATTTTGTATCATGGTCTTAACTGTCCATTAGCAGTAAACTCAGTCAACAGCTGAGCTTCTACCTGGTAGCAGTTTTTAAGAAGCATCAGGGCTGAATTTGATCATGAACGAGGATATCTGTACATGTACAGCGAAAAACAGACAGGTTCAAGATATGGTGCTACTGGAGAAAGTCCAACATAGGGTCACTAAGATGATGAAGGGACTGGAGCATCTCTCATAGGAGGAAAGGCTCAGAAGCTGTGACTGCCTACCGTGGAGGAAAGAAGGGTCAGGGTAGTCTTATCAATCTATTTGAATATCTGAAAGCAGGGTGCAAAGACGACAGAGGCAAACTCATTCCAGTGGTGCCCAGTGACAGGACCAGAGTCAATGGACACAAACTGAAACACAGGAGGTTCTCTCTCAGCATCAGGAAGCACTTTCTCACTATGAGGGTAACTGAGCACTGGAAAAGGTTACTCAGAAGGTTTTGGAGTCTCCATCCTTGGAGATATTCAAAAGCCGACTGAATGTGCTCCTGGGCAAGCGGCTCTAAGGTGACCCTGCCTGAGCAGGGGACCACTGGACAAAATGATCTGCAGAGGTCCCTTCCAACCTTCAACCATTCTGTGGTTCTTTAATATCATCTAATCCCACTACAGGGAGAGAAAGAGTCAGAGAGAAGATTAGGAGTAAGTGGTGTAAATTTCAGGAGATGATAAACCATCTCTATTACTTCTAACCTCTTCTCTCAAAGATCAACATTATTCCTCAGGGATCGAGAGGCAGGCAGAAAAAAAGGGGTAGTTGGAGATTATTTTTCCATCCTCCTTTCTTATGAGTAACTTGGCTATTCTTTTGCATCCCTAAGAGGTAGAAGGCAGTAGAGACTTCTGTTGTCCACATGCAGCAAGTGGCATCTAGGAGAGAAAGGTGCAGGCAAGAATGTCGTGGATTTTCCAACTCTGTCTCCCTGCTCTCTACTGCTATCCTAATGACAGAGACTAGACTCCAAGAGTGAGTAGGAGAAGTACTTGCTCTTCTCCATGGATATTTCTCCCAAAAGAAAAATATGCTAGTCAGTCTAACTGAACTCACAAGTAAAGGAGAAAGAGATGAGTGCTACATAGCTTATCAGGATGGCAAGAAATGGCTTCTTACAGTAAAGGAAGGTATTTGAGTCAAGAAGATTGCAGTGGTGGATTCAAAATCAACCATAAGTTCAGGATTTCTGCAACACATTTTTCTTCTTGTTACTTGCCAAAAAAACCCACAGTGACATTGTCATCCACTTTGCAATCAATTGCAGTGAATATTCAACAACTAGATTGTAAACATTAAGAAACTTTGCTGTAAAGAATTCTCCCAGGAAGAAGAGAGAAACCCGTGCAATGACTGCTAAGTCCATCCCTCAAGATCATTTTTCAGGTACTGGATAAAAACAATGGCGTTGTATATGTAGTTTGAATCCTGGAATGCTTGGGAGGATAGAAAATTTTAACTTAAGGAGAATTGGTCCATAATTTACTCCAAATCACACTCTGAAAGCTTGTGTTGATAGCCCGTGCTCACAGTCATTTGTTCACATCATGCACACAAGGTGACACTACTAATAGGAAACTATAAAGGAAAGTATCTTCACTCATATTTAATTAAATTTATCTTTCATTTTTACATAATTACAATGTCTTTGGAAAAACTCACACAATTGTTATTGTGGGATTCTGGAAAAATTTTAGCATTACCTACATGATACATGTAGGAACTCATTGCACAGTTTTGTGTCTTATTGCATGTCAGCTTACATTTTTCTAGGAAAAACATCCATATGCACTTCATGTGCAAACATATATAGTATACCAAATACCAGAAAGAACAACTGTGCATTGAACCTGTGTGTAAAGCTGGAGGTCTGGGATCAATGGAGGCTGATTTTATTGAGGACCTCCTCTAACTATTTTTGATATTAACATACATTGCATTTTGATGAAAACCTATTCTTTGTGATATGTAGAATATTCATCGCCACTGTTTTAAAATGTATTTAAAATGTAATACAGATTTACTCAGGGGGAAAAACTCATTATCATGCTTCATATCCATTTCATCAGAGCAATATATTGACACGTTTTAAAGATATCAAATGTCTTCACTCAGGTCTATTCAATAATTTCAAAAATAATGAAAAATATTTCAAAGATATTTCTGGCACTTTTTTTCCATGGATGGTAAACAATGAGAGAAACACTAAAAGACAACTGCAACACTTTCTGTGTGCAGAGATTCATGAAGTTTATCTGCTATAGACTTATAGACCAATTTTTTGTTAATGTCAAGGTTTCAACATACTCTCTGGCATTTGACAAGTGTAAATGGAGGATCATGAATGTTTCAGGGGGTTCTCCAAAATAGTAATAATCTTCTTTCCTACAGATTCATTTCAAATAGTCACTTACAAGACAAAAGAACCACAAGAATCATAAGGCAATTTTGAGTGCATGTCTACCTTATGGTGTTGGAGGATGAACAGAAAACCTCAGACAAACATTGCCACAAACTAGATGAATAACTGCAGTATCTGCAAATGGTGAGATCAGTATTTATTTGTTACTTTTTGTCAACAGCCCAGCCAGACAAGTAAATTAATTACAAGCTAAACTCCAATTCCTGCCAATGACTAGCTGAGACGATACCAAAAGTACTTTTAGGAATAAGGCGGACCTCGAAGCCTACCTGCTTGCTCTTCAGAAATATACTTTGGATAAATGTTCGTTTTTAGGATCTGCAGTGTGATAAATTTCATTGAACGGTCACATTTCAAAATTTCCTAGGTTGTCTGTAGCAGTTGAAAGTGTATTTTTAACAGATGCATGCAACAAAAGGTATATTAATATAGCACTATTCATTCTGTTAAGATGCACTTCTATAATAGAAGTACACTTGGTATGGATGCATGGAGGCAATAGTCCTTGTCTCCTGACAAAGGGCATCATGCAAAACCTTGAACTTCTGTATTCCCTCTACAGCCAGCAGTGCCTAGAAGGTATTTCTGAGGGCCTTCACATGGAGTTGTAAGCAAGAGGTATTTCCCTCCCTCTCTTTTGGTCTTTAACAGCATTAAATTACTCATAATTTTCCTCTTGGAGAGGACAAATAAGTAGCTATTTTCACCTCATGGAAAAGATTGATCTTCAGCCTGATCATCTAAAGGATGAAAAGCCTTTTCCTCAATAATAAAAACACAAGGTCCACGCTGAAATCTGCCAGACGAATGACTGAAGTCACGAGTGCAGCACATCAGGTAAGACCAACAGGTGGAACACTTCTCCTGAAATCGAACTAAAGAGCTTCCAGTTTAGAGAGTTCAGAGGTCAAATGAAGACTAAGAAAAACAAACCCATGTGTTGGCTAGAGCACAAGGGAAGCATAACTGATTTCAGAACTAACTATGAGCATGCTTAACTACATTACTGGAAACTCCGCTGCTACCAAAAGGCAAAAAAGGTATCATCTGAAAATGTTCATTTAAAGACAGTTGAGTTTTGGCTGTTCTTGTTAGGTGCTGGGTTTCAGACTCTTAATAAGCTTCAGAATAGACTTGCATTCATTCGTTTTTCTGAGGAATTTATTTCTCCTGTTTGGTTATTTGAGGCACTATATAGTTTAGAGTCTCTTGACATAGTATTTCTGCTGACAGTTCTTAAGGTATAGAGGCTAAAAGTGTGTGCTATTTGTTAACTCCGGTGAGATTTTCACATAAACCAGATTTATATCAGACACCTAATAATTGTGGTCTTTAACACAAAACACTCCTGAACTGAACTTAAACATTTCTATTTAACTGAGTGCTCCTCAATGTTATATGAATGTTATTTTTTTGTTTATTTTCCTCTCTTTTGCCACAATCACTTTGCATAATGAAATGTGGCACTACTGCAAGTTCAAACCCCAGCTTCAGGACTGCATGAAAGAAACTGTCACTTGTAATCGTTATCAGCAAGGGTTGGTTTGGGGTTTTTTTCTGTGTTATATGTAGCAATAGCATTTTATTTGCCTGATTCTATTATTAACAGAGCGGGTAACTTAAGGCTGTGATAGTGCATTTCATGGTGATGCCTAGAGACATTTAGAGAATTCCATTCAAGGAAAACTCCATGATTATCTATTTGTCAGTAATTCATTCATGTACAGAGGCGAAGAGCATGCTCAAGGAGAAAAAGAATAATTTCCCTTTTTTTTTTATTACAGGGTTGGAAAAATTCTCTTACATTCAACACTATCCTCATAATCACCTCAATTAAGCTTCATACTGCTAACTAAACTATAACCTAATATCATTAGAATATTGAGGGCATAATAAAAATAGGAAATAAACAGCTTCCAGCTCATCATGAAATTTCTCAATATCCTGGCTCTGTTTACAACAATTGCTTGAACATGCATTTAGGACTGGCAGCAAGCCAACTATTTGTCCCTTAAACTGAATAGGGACTTTGGCAAACTCCACCCCTCACAGCAAATGAGTTTTCAGAAATAGCTGTTCTCCTTTGAGCAGACTAGCTGGTACAGTGCCAAACATGATACATCCTGAAAGGGCAGCCGGGGGTAAGGAGGAGATGGGAAGTGAAGAGAGGAGAAAACAACCAAGAAAGTTAGGTAATGGAAAGCAATCATTAAAAATCTTCAGAGGAATTCAGAAGATAATATGCCAGATAAGGAGGCAGCAAGACAGGACAGTGTAGAGCGTTTTCACCACAGTGTCTGACTGTGTCAGACCTCCCACTCTGAGGCTGAGTTTGCAGTTTCCTCTATCTCTGGCAACTTTTCACTTTACAGAGTGAAATGCTCTGCTTTGAACTCTTCTTTTTTGAGTCTGTATCCATACTTTCACCGAGCCTCTTTCTCCTATCCTATCGACTATCAGAAAAAGAGTAGGAAGACAACAAAACACTACAAGCCTTATTCCATTCAGAAACTGGCTAAAGAGCCTAAAATTAGGTTCTAAATAAAATAAGCTTCTATCTCCTTTGCTATGAAGATTTTTGCTTTCTACAGAGGGTAAAAAATTCATATATTTTTCAAGGAAGGAATGCAAATATATTTGTGCTTTTATCTATCCTTACAAGACATAAGCAACTTGCAGACAATCTATAAGAAGGTTTACACTCACATGTGCACAACACTCATTTTTTAAATCAAGAGACCTCCAATTTTATTCCTACAGAGTATACTCCAAATCCTCTGCATATGACTAGTATATGCCCACTCTACCTTATGAATTTTCCAACCTAGGTTAGGGGAGACCTAAGAGGTCTTTGTCATCGATCTGCCTTGGTTCTGTGAAGACCCTCGTCAGTGGTCTCTCCCTGCTCATGCTAAGTGCTGAACTCCATCACTGGCTATCAGGAAAAGGATGAACTTTCCATAGTTCCTTTCATGATGCACACACAGCCCCCTTTGGGCTGCACACAAGAGACTGTCTATGAAGGGTGAGATGCTAGAAAGATTAAGAGTTACAGGCATTAAAGAGCAAGAGCTACAGAGAGAGCAACTAGTGAACTCAGAAAGAAGAAAAAGAGAGAAAATTAGGTGGCACAAAAGGGGAAGGAAGATGAGACAAATGAGTGCTCAGCAGTAAACCCACCTCTAGCTATGCACTCAGTCTCAACTTCTAACAGAGTTTGCATTCAAAATTCCTAGGAAGATCTATTCACCAACTGATGGCAAACAGCTGCTCCATTTTGGTTTTCCTTTTCTAAACAAAAGTAAAACTATGTTCCATGAACCTAACTACCTGAATTTGTTGTGTGCCGTATAACTCCATGGAAAGATTTCTCCTTTTAACTCCCCATAGTCTTTTCTACCACCTCATATATTATTTATAAAGCAGACCAGGAGGAAATTCTAAAACTTAGGCCTGGCAAGAAAAATACTGCACCATTTTGCATGGGAATAGGTTGCCCAGAGAAACTGTTGGTGCCATAAGTGTTATCAGTTGTTATCCCTGTTATCCCTGTAAGTGTTCAAGGCCAGGTTGGATGGGGCTTTGAGCAACTTGGTGTAGTGGAAGGTGTTCCCGCCCATGGCAGGAGGGTTGGAACAAGATGATCTCTTAGGTCCCTTCCAACCCAAACCATTCTCAGATTTTGCGGTTTTTGCAAAGACATTGCAATGAATCTTATTTGACCCATATTTGCAAAAAAAAAAAAAGGTTGATAAATTCTCTTTTGTCGTTTTTCAAAGTTTGTCTGTTTAGTTTTTTGATCTTAACAATTTGCATACGTCTTTTCTTAAAGTATGAAGGTGAACCAAATGATTTGGCTACAGTCCTGTTCAGCTTTCTGTTTAGTGTCCACAAAGCACAATGTCTTTGGCTCACAGTCAAACAAGCAGTATGAAAATTGCATTAAGTATAGATCTTTCCAAAATCTGGGTTCATCCAAATTAAATTTCTGAAATCTAATATGTTCTTGCCTCTCAGTTTCTTTTGAAAAAACTACTGAAATGTTACATAGAAGCAGTGGGGTGCTGTAGAATGAAGTCATTACAATATGCAGGCAGATATAGATTTAAAAGATTCATTCACAATGCAGATTAAATCCTAACTTCATTTTTACACTAGATTTGGATATCATTACAGTAAAAACATAATATATTCACTGGGTTTTTTTAAATTTTTTTCCCTGAGGGTATAGAGGAAGTGGAGCTGTACTTGATGCTCAATCTTATAAATTTTTACTTTTCAGTGGATCAATATTCCAATCCAGTTTCATGCTTCCCTTTCTTCCTTCACTAGCAAAACAGACCTTAAAAGTTGCAAATTATTGGGTGTAGAAGGAAGGAAGTACGAAAAAGCTACATACTAATTCACATTGCTGGAGTGGTAAAGGAAGATTACCAATCTCAAGAGAAAAATGGTAGCAGAAAGGAAGCAGAGTGATATTGATCATTGCTGGTCTGTGGCAGAGTGGCCAAGAGGTAAACTCCAATGTGCTGCACCAAAACTGGACCAAGCCCCTGGAGGTGTTTGTTACAGAACAGGGAATAAAGCTACACATTTCCCAAGTGAAAGAGGGAATGAAGGGTGAAGACGATGACCATCTCCTTTCCCTTCTGCAGATCTATACTTAGATCTCAGCATTTTTCCACTATTACAAAATACATAAAATCCCCCAAAAAGTATCCTGGGTATTATACACATAAAGCCTTATGGATGGCCCCCCAAATTAATGAAAGATAAGGAAGAATCTCTGTGGATGACTGAAACAGATAAATGCTAAAGGTAAACATAGCACAGAGGCTAATCAGAAAGAATCTCCAAGTGACAGGTCAGTTGACATTTCCAGACCAGTGTGGATTTTATTGACTGACATGTCTCAATCACAGTCTTACAGTTTCTAGGCAGCAAAATCTGGCCATGTGTAATAGCTATTTCCCCAGTATCTAGTCAGCCAGTAAAGAGAAGTAACAAGTATAGGCAGAGATTTATTTATGCAAGACAATTTCATCTGCAATGCAGAGCTGGTATTGTTCACTGTTTTAATAATGTATCTGTTCAAGCTGGTGATGTCTGCTAGTTTTTTGTACAGTATGCTTTATTTTGTTCCATTACTGCTATAACATTCTTTCAAAATGCTTTAAACAATCATTTAACAATAACAAGGTATATTATCGGCCTACCAGCATACCTACAGAGCATCTCCTAAAGCTATTTGTAGATGAATTTCATGTCACCAAATTTCCTGAATAACTGGTAATAACATGCCATTACGAGTAATAACATGCCAATCTACAGTTCTTTCTAGCTGCAAAGAAACCACTGAAATTACACATTCTCTATATACTCTCTAATATAAAAAGTTGAAAGTCAAATAGCTAAAGACATAAAGAACAGACAAAGATGTGACTGGCAGCACAGTTCAAATATTAGTGGATATGCTGCAAAATAAAACAAAATTAAAAGAAAAAATACTGTGATGGCAGAAAATGAAATCACTCTCATAATAAAATTTGCATGAGTATAAAATTCATATCCAAACTGAGCCAGAGAATTTTAAATTCCTTGTAGAATATTGCACAAGATCTGATCTTCAGGCTCCTGCACTTTCATGGGCAAAGATTGCTCCAGTCAGTAGTTGTGATCAGGGGCAAATCAGGATGACAAAGCTGTTTTGCTTTCAGCAAGTAATGAGGTTTACTAAACACTCCAGAATAATTCTTATCTAAGGCATGCAATTCCTCAGAGTCCCAGGGAAAAGTACAGCACTTGACGATGATGGCTAAAAGGAAGAAAGACAGTAGCAGTGCTGGTTCAGGTATAGGGTTTGCTGAGAGTCCTGATAGTGCCAGCACATGTGCTCCATCTTTAGAAAACAACATATTACCAGACACCAAGGCCCTCAGCAAGCAATCAAACCATTTAAGAAACTAACTCATCTGTAAAACATTGTGGGGAGTGTGAATTCAGCAGGCAAGATATTTTTTGCTCTGCAGAAATTCAAATTCAGAAGCAGGGAGAGACTTAAACTGCAACTTCATTTTTCATTAGGATCAGCATTTGGTGATTTTTATTTAAACTGTCTTAGTGTATTCAGAGTTCCTTCCCCAAGAAAAGGGAAACAAATTTCTTCATCTACTGTAGAGAGCCCTGGCTCTTAGCAATACTTCAGAGCAGAAGGTGGTGCAGCTCAGACCTGATACTGCTCCACAGCAAAGTAATGGAGCAGCATCCAGTCTATAGCTTTGTCTTCTTTATAAAGTGAATTTAGCTGTGCCCTTTTCATAGTCACAGGCCTGCATCATCTCTTTAAACCATCAAAATGTTTCTTAATTTCAGCCCATAAATAAAACAGCTAATGCAGATTTAGATTTTAATCCTGTAATTCCCTAATAAAGGCAGTGTCTTGTTTATAAAAACACAGCATACCAAGCACTGTAACCTAAAAACAGGTTGGCACAATATGCTGGAGTATAGCCCACAAAACTTCTGAAGAGAATTCACCTTCCAGTGCCCTTCTCAACACACACCACACACAGCCGTCACTACCAGAGTACAGCCAGGTCACCTCTGAAAACCGGGTAATCTCCACTAGCCAGCAAAACACAAAAACATGTAAACAGGACTCATAGTTTAAAAATGAGGGCTAATCTTAAATTTTAGAGATGCTAATCGTGGGACCTAAGCAACAGAACTTTTTTATAATGGATATAATACACTGAGTATTGGGATTAATTTCTCTTCTCCTCTGTATTTATAACTGTTACAGACCTGCACCATGAGCACCCATCACAAGCTCTGAGTTTGCTCTGTCCATGATCTCAGGGCAGTGAGATCTACCATGATGCTTTGCTATCTGAGCATTTGTGTGGTAAATGGAAGTTAGGTCTCAATGTTGATAAGAAGGAATTATCATTAGAATTGTGCAATAATAACTATGCATAATGAAGCAATGTGCATAAATAGACTTAAAATATATACTAAAAAAATAAGAAGAACATTTTTCCTTAAATAGACACAAGAATAAAAATCTTATGCAACAGATTGAATATTTTTGCTGAGGTCTCAAGAAACACACAGAAAAGTAAAAAATTTCTTCAGAACCCATCATTCAAAAATCTATAAACAAAATTGTTGACAGATACAAAAGGTCAAAGCGTTTTTTTCTGAGAACAGAAAAAGAAACTGCAAGCAGAGATCAATCCACCCTTTCAGAGCATATTGCCACATTTCTGCATTCATTTTTGAGAGAAAAAAAATCCAACGTATCTTAAAAACACAATGTATTTATTTTCAAAAATATAGAAAAATAAATATTATGATAGCCCCAAAATATTATATTTATATATGTGAAAATGTCATAAACAAGCAGACTGAGAGCGGCAAGAAGTCAGAAGGGGACACAGCCTGGATAGCTCATCTGATTCGACCAAGGGGATATTCCATACCAGAAAACATAATGCTCAATAATAAAAGTTTGGGTAAAGGAAGAAGGGAGGAGGGCGCAGCTGGGTGGGCTTCCAAGTTGGATACTGCTCAGAGACTGGCAGATCATTGCTTCATTCATGGGAGGTGGTGAGTGGCTGCCTTTGCATCACTTTGGTTTTTTCCACCCTTTCCTTCAGTTTCTAAAATTGTCTTAATCACAACCAGGTTTTCTCACCTTTGTCATTCCTGTTCTGTCCACTGTCCTCTTGTGGAGGTGGGGTAGGGAGGAGCAAATGGTGGGTGCTGTGGGTGCCTACCTGATGGCTGGGATAAACCCACAACATAGGTGAGCATAAATACACCTACTCTCCTATATACTTCAGTAAAGATCATTGAAATAACTTTTTTGCTATGTAGTCATGCAAGAAACACAAGCATCCCAAACTAATTTTACCATTTATCTATATTTTCTTCTTTTATTTGAGGATGTGGTGGGTGGTAGTTGTTGTGTTTTAAGAATTCTTTCACAATTCTTTATGGTCATTATTAAGTATACACGTGATATATTTAAGATTTTAGAAAATTAAACAAATGTTTCATCAGAAAAAAATGCTGTTTCATTGAACTAACTGTACTTCTCTTCAGTCATTACAGGTGAATTTGCTGTTGCACTCTTCAAGGCAAGGTCTCAGAAAATTGCTGACTTATTTACACTGGGTCCAGTGATATTCTGCATCACATCCCAGCCACTAGAATTTCCAAACTAGAGACTCACAGATAGCTAATCAGTTAGTTTTGTTTTTATTTGTTAAAATTTATCTAAGCAGCTGTGGGATTGTGGAATGGTTTATTTTTCAAACAGAAATGTTCACATTCCCCTCAGTTTTCAGTTCACGTGGTTGGGTAGGTAGAAATGACCTATGGATGAGTTTGGATTGAAATCAAGACTTCAATTAAAAAAAAAAAATCTCATGAACCAGAAAAACACTTTTAGTCATTCATTTTTCTAATTAATGCACCAAAATCCAAAATTCAAGCCTCTTTTTTTTATGTAACACAAGACAACCTCTACTTGCACACATTTACAGGGGTCTCAAAGAACAATCAAGCTTGGTTTCCTTACATAGGATGAACAGCTTCACAGGTTAAACACATTTTTTTAAAAACCAAAATAAAAAACCAAATTCTGTTTGATTTAAGCCTGGAAGGAAATTATATTCCTTAAGAAGCAGCTGATGACAGCCTTAACACCTACCTTTTTGTAGTGTAAAGGAGAGTAAGTGCTACTCTGCTCATGCTGACTTCATTAGGAGCAGGGAACATTCTCCTGCAAGATCAGAGCTTGTGCAAAAATGGCCAAAAATGCAAACCCTGGTCATCAGAATTTTCATGGGAAAAGGAGAAACAGAAAAGCCTTTGCCAGGAGTGCAATAGCATTCTGTTTCTGCTTGAACCACAGTACAAGAACTGACTCAAACACTCTTTTTAATATATGTATTTTCATTAAATAGAAAGCATTAATTCTGCAGAGTTTAGCTCAAAATGCCAATCATTTCATTGGCAGGCATTCTCACAGAAAGTGAAGTCCCCAGGTGCTAACTGTATTCATAGGTTAAAAGGCAGAAATTTAAAAGGTAATCTTTTGTACCTTATCAGTACTCCACAATAGACACTTAATAACATGACTGATCAGAAATGGATTTTAACCTCAGAATTAACAGGGCTCTAAAATTCTTCAGTGAATAATTTAGGATTTTCAAGAGCTATTCATTATATAGTTGCATTTCTCACAGATAGACATAGTATATAATGGGGTTAGGGACTCAGGGACAGGGTAACAAAAACATCTGGGAGCTGAACTCACTCTTGAAACCAGACTGCAGTTCTGCACTATCTCAGTTACTTCCTGACCCTAAAGCATTCCATCTCCATAGGTATTTTATATTACAATATGAAATTCTTGCCAGATCTTACTGTTTTGCTGCTGGGAGAGTCCAGAATCACCACTATCTTTCAAACACCAAGCAGTCTGGTGCTCAACTATGTCAGAACCAGGGATCACAATTGAGGGTTTCACCTGGACAATTTTTATCACCTCACATAACTGGTGGTAAATTGGTGGGAGGTGGAGAGGGATTGGCTCTACATCAATTGTTGGGCAGTTTCCTCATTGTATTAAACTGTTTTGGTCTTGATTCATGGGTGTTTCTTGCTTGTGACCTTCCACAAGAGAAGCGGAGGGGCAGAAGGCAGTAAACAGGTGACTGACTGAGGGGGAACTTAGCTTCTGGCTGAGCTCAACCCACCACAGCAAGAAATATTTAACATTTCAAAGTGTAATATTACAATCCTCAAGTCAAGGATGCAAAAGACAAAAGACTTTATTCTGACTTCAGAACTTCCAACTGATAGGTAACAGTAAGTTCCTTCAGTGCTCCCCCCAGTGCAATACCTACAGCAGAGTGGCATTTCAAAAAATAATTTCACCAGCACTGAAAATAGCTTCCAGTTGCCACACATCACAGTTATTCTAACTGTCATTGGGTTACGATTTCCAATAAAACATCTGACTGTAGCATTTGAAGCACACTAATAGGACATATAGGACACAAATAATAGGACACCTACAACAGGGCCAGAAAAGATTCCCTACCTTAAACCAAAAAGTACAGTCCTTAAACTGCTGCCAAGCTTGTTACCGTATGGTTTTTTGCCACCTGAATGGTACTTCAGAGCAAGACCACAACTGCTCTCACACAGAAAAAAACAAATAATATGGTTTCCATCTCAGGCTGAGGACTAAGCAATGCCATTCACAGTCAGCAGTTTCCCAGCCTGTATGTGCTGAGAGGTCCAGTTGAAGCAGGAAATTAATCATGCTGGGCAAAGTGTGTTCAGCACAAAGCATAGCAGTTGAAGTGGTTATCACAGAAACTCAGGCTCAGACTTTAGATATTCAAAGCCTCTCTTCCAGCCCTTCAGACTAACACCCTAACCACCCTGAGTTCTTTGGTAAAAACAAAATCCTCATGTCCTGCACCACCCTGTAGCACAGACATCTCCTTTTCCCTTGTACATTGTCTGTGCTCAGTTCTGCTCTACTTGCTGTTATCATTGTCACAGGGCTCTGATGGCACAGGATGTGGACACAACAGTTCTTCCTGCTGCAAAATACTTCATTGACACGCATGAAGGTTTTAAAGAACCATCTCCTTCTGGTCTGTCACTAAACACTAAATTGTGTTTAATTCACAGTCTGAGTAATTTTGCATATTGGTGGGGTTTTTTTCTCTCCCACATTTTTAGTATTAGTAATAAATGTCACTAAAAGGATTAGTTCAGTTGGAAGGCCCCACTGTTTAAACTAAGACCCAAAAAAATCTATAAAAATGGGTTTTAAAAATCACCATGCAATTACATGATTACCAAATAGTTCAAGCATATGAGAGCAGCTTTGCATTAGATATACACAGGAGATTGTTCCAGCACTTGCAGTGCGTGAAAAGCCATACGCTTTAATCACCTCAATCTCTTGAGTATTCTCTGTTTCAAGATCTGTGTTCTATAATGACAAACAACATTTGACTCTATATTGCATGTTTCTGAATCCTATAGCATTTTTCCTACTGACAGTGGCAAAGCCCCAGCTGCAATTTGCTAAATGTGTCACACTTCAAATAATGCTTTATCTTTAGGTTTTGAAATCCATTTAGTTTAATGATTTGCTTAGAGTTGCATCACATTGTCTCAATTCATGAAAGACAAACATTGTCATGAATATTTTAATACATTCTGGAAAGTCCTACTCACTACAGATTAAAGCTGACCTCTGGTGTTACCTTTTGCATGACATACGTTTCTCAAAAAAAATGTTCATGACAGAGTGACATCTGCAAAAAGAAATACATGGGAAAAAAAGCTAGGAAATGCAGTTATGCTCATAAATAAACATAACTTTATCATTTTTAGACTGATGCTGTCTAAAAAGGCCTGACTCTTAAATTCCAAAATAATACTGTGCGAAACTTGACACAGATAACTTTCAGTTCCTGAAACAGCTTCCACCTGGGGACATTATAGTATGTGCTATTTTCCTTTTATTAGTTAAACTCATAGTTTTGCTTTATTCTCATTAATAAAATTCTGGGATAACAGTAAGACAAGTTAAATGACAAGGATTTATTCTATTGTAATGACCTAAGTGTATGGACAAAAGATACAGAAGCCATGTATTTGTAGTTTTAGATACCGAAAGAGATTGCCAAAGATATCTAGAGATGTATATTATTTTAGAGTACATACTAAATAACCTCAGAGGCAGAATGAAAATTCTCTGTTGTACTACATATTCTAAGGTCTTCTGAGGTGTAATTGCATGTTTGTTTATTGTAGATGATATTGCTAGACTTTCTCTAGCAAAGTCACCTGGTGATTCCCAGTATCAGATAGAAGATAAAAGAAGAGTTAAAAGAGAAGTTTGTATGAGAAATCATTATTGTGAATCATGTGATGTTCAGCTAGAGAAATTCCTGAACTCAACTAATTCCTAAAGTACTGGGCTAACTTCTGTAACTGCTGTTGGAGCTTGTAAATACTGTGTGCAAATGCAATATTCTGAACACATTTATACAAAATAAGGCCAAATATATGTGATTCATGATGTTTACACTTTAGTTATTTCTTTGCAAACTGAAATACGGTGGAGAAACTTACAGCATTCTTGAAAATGATAGAGAACAAGCAGCAGTCAAGAAACAACAGAGTCACGTGGCAACCTGAATAAGGGGTATTTCTCCCACTCATATGCGCCAGGCATAAGTCAGGAGAGATGTTTTCTAAATATTTGTATCAAATATTATAGTAAGCACACAATTCATACTAAACAAGAATAAATATAGTAATCTTCCTTCCAGCTAAGTTTTCAGACAGTCATTTAGTCATGTAAGAGTTGAGACGCTAGAAAACATGTACATAATTATCCTTATCTTTTGTATCACGAAAGAAAATGCCAACAATCAAGCTCAGACATGTTGACTGCCAAGAGATTTATTATAATCAAAGTAAATGTAAAAAAACATAATTAACCCACATGTTTTATATGTGGCAGTTCAGTCCCTATATTTATTGGGGGCACTATTTTAATCATGTAACAGAATTATGTAATTGCTAACTTATAAATAAAAGGGCAGAGTTTAATAATATATTTGATATGTGTAACAAGATGTTTAAGGCTGTAAGGGTACATCAGCATGCATACAGTGTCAGCTGAACTGTCACAAAGTAACAGGTAACATACTTAGAGTTGTAATCTAATGTAATCTTTCTGTAATCTGTGCCAGTCCACCATAAAAAGAGACTTTTTTTGAAAGGTGATGCACATTTAAGATAAGGACAACAAAAATGAGGGGAAATGCATGACTCAAATTATTACTCATTCCATATGAGGCCTCAAAATCCCTTCCAGGGTGATAAAATCAAAGATGAAAAGTTAAATAATCTGATTATTTTTTAATTTCTCTTTAAAAATTTTTCATGTTTGTATCTCAGTTTATCTAATACTTTATGACAAGATAAACTGAGGAGGGTGAAACAAAATTTCTCAAATCTGAGGAAAGTCCTCTAAGCTTAGACCACTGTATAAAAGGCAAGTACTCTGAGCATTCGCAGGCAGCAGTAGATTCTAATCAACTCTTGAAAGCTGAACTGGAGGGATGCCATACTGCAGTTTTTGCGTGGGCTTGATTCAGGGCTGAGAGCAGGAGCCTAATCTCTCAAAAGTGATGAAACACGAGTGACATCCTGTTCTTCTGTATTTCCCCTTTATCCAAATCTGTGTGCTCCACTTACTCAGAGTGCTGACTTTTAGGATCACTTTATTGTATAGCCCAAAGCACTATCTTAGGAATCTGAGCACAGCACCTTTGCTCTAGGGTCTGGGCATAAGCAGCCAGATGCCTAAAATTTCTAAATTAGCTAAACCCAGGTCCTCCTGAAACAGAACAAGATCTGATATTAACTCTTCATAAAATAACTTATGAAAGTTTACACTGTGAAAATTGCCTCTTAAGTGTACAATCAGGCCTCTAGGTAGTATTTTTTCTTTATGGTATTCTTTTCTTCTCTTTGGTCATTACCACAGAAAGGCAGGATAATCTCCTTCAGCTTGCTGTCAGCGCTCTTCCTAATATAGTCCAGGAGGCTGTTGACTGCTTTTGACACTGTAACACATCAGTGTTTCACATTCAGTGTATTGACCAGGACTCCCAGGTCCTTTTCTGCAAAGGTGCTTTCCATCCATATGGTCTCCGATGTGTATTGCTGCCTCAGGTTATTCCTCTGCTGCAGGACTTGGTATCCCCTTCTGTTGAACTTCATGAGATTCCATGATTCCATTCTATTGGCCCATTTTTCCAACACATTGTGATCTATCTAAATGACTGCACATCCATCTGGTCTATCAATCACCCCTCCCAGTTTTATATCATTTGCTAACTTGTGGGGAGTGCACTCTGACCCATCATCCAAGCAATTAATGAAGATTTTAAACAGTATAGGACCCAGTATCATCCCCGGGTGCTGTAAGTGTGTAGTCTTCCGCTGGACTTCATGCCGCTGGTCACAACCCCTTACACCCTGCAGTTTAGCCATTTTTTAATCCACTTCAGTGTCTGCTTATCTAGTTCATAGTTCTTCAGCTTGTCTGTAAGGATGTAATATATTGGAAAGCCTTGCTAATGTTAAGAAACCAATATCTACTACATCCCCTTCATCCACAAATCCAGTCATCTAATCATAGAAGGATGACATTTATTCTCTTCCCACTCTCAAAAACCTCTCTCAGTGACCTCAGCCTTTCACATATAACCAAGCACAGCCTCTCAATGACATCAGCCGGCTCTCTTAGCACTAGTGTGTCAATCAGACTTAAATACACAATCTGTTTAGATGCTCTTTAACCTGATCCCCATCCACTGAGGGTAAGTCTGTCTTGCTCCAGACTTTCCCGTCAATCTCAGGGATGTGGGATTCCAAAGGCAAAGAAGATGTTGAGTACCTCAGCCCTTTCCATACCCTTTGCCCTCATGCCCCCAGATACATTCAGCAGCAGGCCTTCATGTTCCCTGATATTCTTTCTGCTAATGATAAACCTGCATAAGACTTTCTTGTTGCCCTTCCCATTTCTTTGTAAGATTCTACTCCAGGTGGGCTTTAGCATTTCTAACCCTGTTCCCATACATGCTTGGACAGGGTGTCCATGTTTCTCCCAAATCATATAGGCCTGCTTCCACCTATTGTATTCTTCCTTTTTATGTTTTAATTTTAAAGGCTTCTTTATAAATATATATCTGTATTATGGAATTAAATTAAATCACTTTATTTACAATTACGTGTGTGTGTATAGTTTCAGCACCACAAAAAAATTCCCTGTGTTAATCAACCCAGAAGTGACAACCCATTTATCAAATGCATCTTTTTTATGCTCCTGTAGCAGTATTCAACCACTAACATGAAATTAATCATGTTCTGTAGGGAAGCAATTACACAGTTCCACATTTAATCAATAACCACTGCAATCATTTACAGCCCTAACTTTTGAGGTGGTCCTGATTCCCCTAGAAAAATCTTAGCGCTACTAAAACTAGCCTGACTCATATGCCAGGAAAATCACTTGCAACTTCAGAACTTTTTGTTGTCTCACTGAGGTTATATGACTACGTACATGTTTGAGTAGCTGGCTAATGTCACCGTGAGACCTCTTCAAATGATTTTTGAACAGTCTTGGGAATATGGAGAGGTCCCAGTCAACTGGAAGCTGCCAAAACAAGAAAGGCAAGAAGAACAACTCTGGAAACTACAGGCCTGTCAGTCTCACTTCAGTGCCTGGTAAAATTATGGAGATTATTCTAGCAGTTATTGAAAAATATCTGAAAGACAACACAGTCATTGGTCACATCCAGCACAGGTTCACGAGAGGAAAGTTCTGCATAGCCAACTTTATTTCCTTTCCCAACAAGCTGATCAAAGGAAGCCAGTTGATGTAATCAGTTTGGATTTCAGTAAAGCTTTTGATACTGTCTCTCACAGTATCCTTCTGGACAAAATGTCCAGCACACAGCTGGATAAACACATCATGCAGTGGGTGAGCAACTGGCCCACACGTTGGGGTCAAAGGGTTTTAGTCAATGGGGTAACATCAGGCTTGTGACCGATCACTACAGGGTTCCACAGGGGTCTGGTTCAGGGCCATTGCTCTTCAGTGTCTTCATGAATTACTTAGATGGAGGACACAAAAGTATGCTAAGTAAGCCTGCCTATGACATGAATTTGGGAGAAGCTGTTGACTCCCTTGAAGGCAGGGAGGTCCTGCAGAGAGATCATGACAAATTAGAGGACTGGGAAATCACAAACCATATGAAATTTAACAAGGAGAGGTGCTGGATTCTGCACCTGGGATGGAGCAACCCTGTTGTATGTACAGACTGGGAAAAGGAGGGTTGGAGAGCAGTGCTGCGGAAAGGGACCTGGGGGTCCTGGTTGATGGCAAGTTGAATATGAGTCAGCAGTGCCCTGGCAGCCAGGAGGGCCAACCATGTTCTGGAGGGCATCAGGCAAAGCATCATTGGCCGGTTGAGGGAGGGGATTGTCTCCCTCTGTTTTGCCCTGTTGTGGCCTCACCTTGAGTACTGTGTGTAGTTTTGGGTTCCACAATATAAGAAGGATATAAAACTGTTAGAGAGCATCCAAGTGCAGGCCACAGAGATAGAAAAGCATTTAGAAGGGAAGCCATATGAGGAGTGCTTGCTTTGTTTAACCTGGAGAAGGGAGGGGAGACCTCATCACAATCTACAACGTCCTCACAAAGGCAAGTGGAGAGGCAGACACTGATCTCTGCACTCTGGTGGTCAGTGACAGAATATGAGGGGAAAGAATGAGGATGTCAGGGGAGATTTAGGCTGGGTATTAGGAAAAGATTTTTCACCCAGAGGGTGATTGGGCACTGGAACAGGCTTCCCAGAGAAGTGGTCACAGCACCAAGCCTGACAGAGCTCAAGAAGATTTTGGACAATGCTCTCAGGCACATGCTGTGATTCTTGGGGTTGTCCTGTGCAGAGCCAGGAGCTGGGCTTCATGATTCTTGTGGGTCCCTTCCAGCTCAGGATATTCTATGATTCTAAGAGTATGTACAGGAAAAAAAAAAACCACTAGAACATCTAAAAGGTGCAAATCCAGTTGTTTTCAGAGAAGACCTCCAGGGTTCCACACTTGTGATGACTTTTCCTTGCTTAAGCAGCATCTACTTAGCACTGTTCAGAAACATTCGCAAATGTTATCTTCTCAAAGCAGCTATTTCATCTTTTTCTTAGACATCAGTTGTAATAACTCTGTTTATATAATCACAGAGAGCTCCCAGAAGGGATCTCTGGGGAGCATCTACTCCAGTCATTGATTCATATCAGTTCCAGTTCGATCAGTCTCTTCAGAGATTTATCTATTTGAGTTTTAAGTATCTCCAAGGAGGGAGATTCTATGTGGAGCCTCTCTGGGAAATATTTGATCACTCTCATGGTAAAAAAAAAAAAATAAAAATAATATCTAATTGGATTTTCCATTGTTACACCTTGTGTCCTCTTATTTCTATTTACAGTGCACATCCAGGAAGGGTCCAGCTCTATCTTCTCTATAGCTTTCCATTAGGTAGATGACAACAGCAGGAAGATCCCTGTTTAGTTCTCTTATGACTGAACAAACCCATCTCTGCCTGTACATTATACACTCCATTCAGTTTAGTGCCATCTGGTAGATTTGCTCCCCTACATTAACATCTTCCTCATGCTGGGAATCCAAAACTGTACTTTGGAGGCAGCTTAACAACTGATGAGTCAGGGGTCTTAAACACTTTTCACCCTTCTAGCTACATTACATCACCGTTACCCTCCACTCGTGTTACCTTCTAGCTAGTAACATTTGCCTAAACGAAACCAGACTGGGTCTACCTGCTCCATTTGTTCTTAAACATGCTCCCCTCTCTACATTTCAGATGGGAGGACAACAGGATGTAAAGCCAGAACAGTAACCTTAAATTCCAATCTCTGAGAAAGACTATTTGATGCAGGATTTGTTTATTGTTGGGGAAGTAGGGTTCTTTAATTCTGTACTTGCTCTAGAGCATTCAGGCTATTTAGACTCAGGCCACAATCTGGACTACTTTCCAGTTCTAAGTATCTAAACTGTCAACTCTCTTTGTCTTAATTTATTTTTATCACATAATATTTTCCACTACTGACAAAGAGCTGCAGGAGATGCAAAACAGCTACAACGGCAGACACCCTGTAAATAATAAGTCATGAGGCTTGCCAAATGTTGAAACTGTAAATTATTTTTATTTTCTTGGCATAGAGCTGAAGAGTAACTAATGCTACTATTTTGATAATAAAAGTTGTGGAAGAATAATAATTCATGGTAAAAGTCTTTGTTTAGTAGCTGTAGTCAGAAGCCTTGATTTTGTGGAAAACACACACAGTAGAAGACATGAACAAGAATGAACATGTTCAATTCCATATGTAGTCCATTAGGAGATGGAGCAAACTGAGACACAAATATAAAGTGTGTGTCATACCAATAACCTAATTTATCTTTGTTTATATTAAAGTTGAAGGATTCTTTGAATTGATTGGTTGTTGAATTTTAAAATTTTCATCAGTCCACCACAGATTATTCTGAATATCCCCTGAAATCTCTCAGACTTCATGGAAGACAATCATGTGCAAGAGGTTCAAGATAGACATTCTGGAAAGCTATCTCCAGGTGGATCACAAATTCTTTGCCTATTGCCTCAGTGAATCCATCACACTCAGCTTATTTTTTAGTCTCAGTGAAACACTATATGACTTAAACAGGAAAACAGCCATCATCAGAAATAGGAAAATGTAGTTTTTGAAAAACAGACTGGATGCTAGCAGTTAAACTCAAAAGATCACAAGCACTGTTTCACACTTCTGGAGTGCCCTAGTTCAGTAAACGTTTTGGTGAAGGAAAACAGTGGTACTACCTGTCAGTAAGTAAAACAGGATACACTGGAATACATTAATAACTCTCACATAGTAGCTATTTATATTATTTTACAGTTGAAAGAAATGAACCCCTCAGTTAGCTTTTACCTTGCAGAAATAAAAAGCTACTGAGGGTAGAGTAATTCTGGCCCAGGTCCAACACAGCCCTTGGTGAGGTACCAAAGAAAATCACAGCACTACATCTGTGAGGATCAGAACAAAGTGCTGAAGCCAAAAGCATGATCCTGAACTTTATCCCCATTCCTATCCCTCACTCAGTTACTATCTGACCATAAGGAATCTAATTCATGAACTGCTTTGACATCCAACAGTCATAGAGAATTGCAGTTATGGACCAGCCCAGATGTCCCACAGTTTGACGGCAGGTTTGTCGCTCCACTACACAACACACCCGTGTATTCCTCGCACTTGCACAGCTGGTTGCTTTGCACCAGCTCCAGCAGACCTCCACACCATGCAAATTGCTTTGCTGGGGACCACTTTCTTATGAAAGATGGAAGACAATGTCAAATTCCCTTAATTCTCTCCAAAATTTACTGCTCTGAGACTCAGACCTTCCCTGTCCTCTGCAGACAGATGGTCCGGTCCCATCTCTCCACTGCCCAGTGCTCTAACGACCACCTGCAGGGCTGTTCACAGCTGATATTGATGTTGTCACGTGGTTGATGCTTAGTGTAAAATATAACCACGGCCTTCAGAAAGCTGGCCAGGAATAAAGGAGCAGAAACTCTCTCTGGCCAAGGAACTGCTCCAGCCAGTCCTGTAGTGCATGTAAAAAGTCACTTTGCTAACTCTTCTAATTACCTCTTTCACACTGTTTAACAACCAAAAGAAAAAAAAAAAAAAACCAAGCCACTCTGTTTTGAGGGAAAAGTGATGGATAGAGACAATGCCTTCACAAGAGTTTCTTGATAAAGCAGACTTGATAAAACCCTGGTGACACCAGCCCAATGACTGAGTAGAGATTGACCTGGTGCTGACCACACTGATCCGTCTCAGCTTGGTAGTAATTTTGGACTCCATTCCCTTTGGTGTATCATCTCTTACTAAAATTGTATCAGAAGACTAGTTGTTGCACACTTCTACCTTTCAGTCCCAGAGTGTCAGAAGTTCTAACAAAATATGCAAAAGCCAACCTCTCTGTCTTTCTCTATTTCATATGTTTAATACAAGCCTTTCATACTAGCATAAATATTTGTTTGCTTAGGGACAGTAATTAGCAAAACATTCATCCCTCATTTATCCTCAGATTTCCTTCTTTTTTTTTTTTTTTTCAGATTCCTGATTCATTCTTCCATATTGTCTGTCAATGTATCAACAGTGATTCAGAAATGTCTGCAACTAAGGCTATCAAAATTTTCAGACAATGTGAAACACTAATAGGGGAACGCTAATAGAAATGGATTTATCATTTCCAGCGGTGTTGTGTGGAATTTTTTTCTACTGTGTATGACACAGAGCCCTGAAATATTTAAAACTATCTTAAGAATTAAGTAACATGGACACAGAAGCTTTTGTTATGTGATAGAAAGGACTGCAAGGTTACTTCAGCTATTCAGAAAAATTAGGACAAGAATAACGCCTTTTTTTTTTTCTTGCTACTTTGACCCATCTGCAAGACAAAATCTTTCTTTTAAAAATTTTGAATGGAGAGAAAACATGCAGGAAGAATAATTTATTGGAAGCCAGCAATATCTGTTAGCTAGTATGCAATGTTATCAGGCACAGCATGAACTAACCTGGGGAGTTTGAGCATTCTGTAAATCAGGTAATGACTAATTTTTGTGCTGTCAATGGAATAAATATTTTTGTTATGTGTAATTTGTGTCTATATTTTACTGTAAAACTTGCGGGTTTAGAGTACCAAGGGGGTATATTTTGACAGTCTCTTTACTTAAACTCTTGTTACTAGAAATTGCTATTTTTGTTTGCTATTCTTGTCACAAAGTGCATTACTAGCTTCTCTGAAGTCCCTTATGAATCATTACACTTACAGATGGTGCAGTCATAGTATTCTAGCTCTGTCAATTTCTAAATATTCCGTATATCTTTCTCAAAATGTTGAAGTGTTCACTTGTATTTATTAAAAAAATGTTTCACAGAAAAATGTTTTTCTACTCAAATAATTGGTAGATATGTCAGCCATGAGATGTGACCTTTCAGTGCCTGCTTCATTTAACCCAGTGCACCTATCCTGGCTGTGGGATTCAAATGGTAACAATATCTGTTAAGGATCCAAAGCACAAATATGTGCTTTCAGTCTACAAAATTCAAAACAGGAATTAAAGCTAAATATACCACAGGTATGGCAACAAAAGCATCTGACTGGAATACTTCTTTCTAAAAGAGAGGAGAATAAAACAAAAATTGGTATTGACAAATGTTAGAATACCAAAGAGGCCCGTTTTTTTAAAATGGATTTAGGTATAAGGATCCTTTTGCAGTGATCTTATTCGTACAGATTAAGTTAGATGCAGTGAAAATGTTGCTTTTACTGCAGACTTGAGAGGTTTTGAAGGTTACACAATTCTTTGCACTTGCAGAAATTGTTTTTTGGCTTATCTCAGAAACACATACATTGAAAATTCTAAAGAATTTTCATTAATAAATAAAAATCATCAAAAATATTTTATTTCTCTACGCAGTTTCTACACCAACACAAAAACATGAAATTGAATATCATTATCTCCTTCAAGGAAGAACACATTATGGGTTAAGCTTAAGTGAAAAGAAACAAAACCAAAACCCTGAAGAATATACTAAAGTTTTATTTGTTTCATAAGATTAAGTTCCAAATGGTAGGAAAAAAAAATTAGTAGTAGGAAAAATTCAGTGAGCATTTATTATTTGCCAGCTGGAATTCAGCATCAAATGGAATTTTGAAAACACTTTGCATTTGCAACATACACTCCAAGGAAATTAGAGCACTCCCCACTCTCTGTAATACTTCCTCACCAGATACACAGAAAATTTGAGTTATAGTAGCCATTTCCTAATTATTCTGTAACTCTGTTTCTGTTTAGAGCACTCTAAGAAGCTTTGCTCTTGCTATGAAAAATATATTCTAGCCATCTCATTTACTGAGAGGCACTGCTGCCAAGAACTAGGCACATAAAGCTCTTTCCTATACAGTGAAGAACATTTTTAGGACTCGTATCTCAGCCTGCCTGAGGCTATCAGAAAAGGAAATGAGGAAACACAACAGTAGCCAAAGATAAGAAATTAAGTGAGTCAAGAGATGATAGCTAAGTGATTACTGCTCAGAAAGTCTATGGATGATACTTAATCTTAGAGCTTTAGATTGAAAAAAAAATTAAACAGCTAAACATTTTCTGAGAAGATGGTGATTGAGTCCTGAAAGTACCTCACACAAAGAGTAGTCCAAGGCACAGAGAGATACATTTGTGAGACCAAGACACACCCAACATTTGAGAGAACAAAAGGGACTCAGGTGAATAAACTGGGAATTGTTTCTCTGGGATATAATGTCTCTGAGAGAATAAATATTGGATTTTGTAAGGGTTTTTTAATATGCTGGTTTGGATTAGCCACTTGTCCCAGAAACCTAGAGAAAATATTTAGCCAGATGCCTAATTTTGTTTCCAGGCTCCAGCACAGGAGCAAGTCAGGGGTCCCCAAACATTCAAGTGCAGGATAATACAGAGTTTAGGTCCAATCCCCCAGTTTGCAGATAAGGTGATAGGCTACTTATTTACATAGAATGTTTGCAAAAGATAAAGGTAAGATAAAACCAAAGATAAATGTCATCACTCTGTGCCACATAATTAGGAATTTGAAGGGTTTGGCACAGACAGAGGTGGGGGTTGATGTAGCTAATGTCATGGTTTGTCATTACCAGAACAAGTAGTAGAAACAGAAAAATCAGCAAGGGAATTTTCCATGCATGTGTTTTCCAGGAACACAAGTTATTATGCCTAAATGTATGTAAGTGTGCAGAATAAGCTCAAGGAGAAAAAAGGCAGATACAAGGCAACAAGATGTGGGGGTGGGGGAAGAGAGTGATGGAGCACAAAAAAGTGAAGCAAGCATGAAATCAGAAAGCCTCAGAAAAAGGAGAAGCAGACTAAAATAATACATAGCGATATATTTACACACATATAGTTTAGGCAAAAAGTGATAAGCAAAAATCCTACTGGAAATGAAAGGAGTTTACACATAGCTCAAAATCACTCATGAAAAATTTTCAAGTAGATGTCAAAGATGGAGAAAGCATGACAAATCCCTAGAGGGTTTGTAAGGTGACATAAGAGCTGACTGTCTTCCCCATATTATTTTTTATCATTGTAGGAAAAATGAAAAAGAAATGCAGAAGTTGAGAGTGAAAATGAAAAATGTGAACGATGAGAACAAATCTAAACCAAATGGAAATAGGTTTCAAAAGTAGAAATAGACTAAAATACAAAAAGAAATATGAACCCAAAGACAGTAATGTGCTAATCTGTTAGTAATGATACGGAAAAGGAAGAAGAAATATTCTGAAGTGTGTGTATATACTTATATATACATATATCATAATATTTATACAACACTTCAAAATAGAAACATTGCCTAGACAATATATTTGAAAAATAAAGTCATAAAAGTGTTTCTAAGTAGGGGGGTCATTGTTACCATTAAATATTACTTAGGATAGTTGAGCAGGACTTCAGAAAGCCTTACATTTACTACATAACAGAGAAATCACAGAGGTCCAAGCAGTCTGATCAAAATTCATTCCTTTAAAAGAAAACAAAGTAAGAAATACTTTGATTTGAGGTTGCTGTGCTTTCTGCAACAAGGTTTTGCTTGCAGATACATATGAATTTTAAAAAGCTGTTATAATTCACAAGAATGGCTCTGAATTTAGCAGTATTAGCTCTGAAATTAGCAGTATTCTAAGAAGCAGATATTTGCATCTAATAACGCTGCCAATCCCACTCTTAGTAGTGATTTTAAAATATAAAACTTTATATCACCCTCCATGAGACAAGGATCTCAGTTACTCTAATAAGAAAAACCTTAAGAGTTAGAGAGTTCAGAAAAAAACTCAAGCCTGCTGTGGCAGGATAGCCCACCCTGATAAGGCCTAGAATCCTATCAGAGAATACATACAATGCAAGCCATCATGCAAGTTCAACTGCTGGCTGCCAGGGTGCTGTACTGGTGTTGAATTACGCTAAAACCAGCCTGATTTACCAGACTTTGAATACATATCGTCCTTTTCGAAGCAGGATTTGACAAGTAAACTGATCTGTGGGTCTGTAAATCTGTGACTACCAGGCCATCACATTGTAACTACAAAAGCCCAGTCCAACTTTCACAGAGCAGATTTTTCCACATACTTCATTGAAGCGTGGAGGTTCTCCTGTGAAGCAGGGACACCTCTTCATGGTTACTCCCCAGGGGTTAAGAGAGAGATCTGCTTGCTGTCTCATATGGTGAGTTATATCAATCTCTACTTAATGATTGTTTCTTTTGTTAATTTTGATACACTTGCTTTAATACAATTGCTTTGATACAGTGCATTATAATACTTTACCTTATCTTATACTCTAGTAGTAGATTTTTAGCTTTTACACTGTGTAGTGAATAATTCTCCCTAAGATCTTTAATCAGTTAAATTTTCTGTTCATTTGTCATAATAAATAATTCATCTTATATGAATATATCCATTTTGCCATCATTAAAACCTGTAGGACAAAGTGATTTAATCACACCTCTATAATTCCTTAGATTTAAACTCTTGACACAGTCCGAGGCTAAGATAGGATTCAGCCACACCTAAACCCTGCTCTGAGAAGGAGTTTAGAAAGGAAGGGAGTTGTTTCTGCACCTGGTAACTCAATGACAAGGCTTTTTAATAACTTTATCTAAGCCTTTCACTCGCCCGTGACACCTGCCCAAAGTACCAAAGTCAGCCTGACAAAACAGCTGAGATGGAACAATGTCTGAAAACACTTGTCTGCAAAGATACACCCCAATCTCAAAAAGACCAACCACACTGATCACCACAGGGAAATTTCTGTTAGTTTTAAGGTGGTAAATGCCTTCAAAAACAAAAGCAAGATCACAGCTCTCCTTGGGGATTTTTCCCTTCACTGGTATGAAGAGCAAGAATATGTGTAATAATCAGTGGGATTTTTCTGGCCAGAAGTAGATATACACCTCTCCTACAATCAACTTATACTTCTTCTATAGTCAAAGAGAAAAAGAATAATTATAGTAAGGTACTAACCTCTTCCTAAAGTCAACAAATTGAATAGGTTACAAGAATCACGCCACGGAAGTAAAAATGCCACTAAAAGGCTGTGTTGCAGAGGTCTGCATTGCAAACATCCAAATTCAAACGAAGATTAAGACATGTATGACTGTTTCTTTACACCTTCAGTACACTGCACAAAGTCCCACAGACTAATCACCTACATTAAGTACTTTAATTACTTTTCTTAGAGCTCATAGCACATGAAATATGGTTAACTCCTATCTCATTCCCTCTATAGTCAAACCGTATTCTTAAAAAGAAAAAAAAAAAAAAGAAAAAAAATCCTGCCTCTTATTTTCTGCTGGCTTCTTTTTTATGTTAAAGTCTTTTCTCACTTTTCATACACCTTATTATTTTCTCTATCCAACTCAGATTTGTTTTACGAACCATTTGACTTTATACTTCACCTACATGATTAATTCCCCACAGTACAGCTAAAAGCCTAGGCAGAGATAAACAGATGGATATAATACACCTCTGTTGCTTTGACAGAAAAAAAAAAAAATTTCTTTTGCATATATATCTATATGTGAGTGGACTAAAATATGTTGTTTTGGTAGTTTGTCAATTTCAGCTTCCAAAAACCCACATTTTAAAATGAAAGTAGTAATTTCCTGGTCCTAATTTCAATCTTCAAAAATGGTCAGAAATTTCAGCCTATACGTTCCCCTCCATAATAAATCAATCCAGCTATTTTGGGGATTCTTAGGCAGAGTGTTCAGAATGTACATTTAAATTAAAACTTAAATTGCAGGAACATAGTTTGCAGAAATCCTGATAACTCGTTGTAGGGTAACGTTAGTAACAGATCAGCAAGCATGAGCAGTACAATGAGGAGACCCTGAGGCAACTGGGGGACTGAGGCTACTGAGCTGCCACCGCCTGCCCGCTACCACAATCCACTGTGTCTTATGCTTTCTTTTGCCACACAACCAGATGGCACCAATGCTCCTACCCAACCCTCGCTGGGATAGGATTCCATACGGAGAGCAGCTGGTTTTCACTGTTCCACAGTTCACTTCTTAGTTTTACTTCAAAGTTGTGCTTTCTTCTCTCTCAGCAGCTTCCTTGTTCTCAGTCAGATGCTTTAACATCTAGTTTTAGAAAAGATCTAAAAGTTTACATATTCCACAAGAGCTTTCCTGTTCAAGAAAACAGCACAGGAAAGGGAAAAAAAAGCTCTACAAAGAAATGTCTTTGTATTCATAAGAGGCCAGGGATGTATGTCATAGAACACATAACAGCAAAATGTAGGTAAAAACGTGCAGGGGGCAAGTAGGAAGGTTCAGCAGCGAAAATGTTTGCTGAGGACAAAAATTCTCCAGAGCAGTTTGCTACAAAGTAAAATATCACTTAAAGATCTTCTGTTTCCAGATGCTATAATTTCCCCAGATACTCTAGCAAGCTTAGATTATCTTTTTTATTATGCAAAACCTTCCGTCACTCTCTGTCTCTCATATTTCAAGTTGTAGTACACATTGAATTGTCACCATGAGTCACCCAAGAGCCCTTCAACTCATTTGTTTAATATCATTTTTCATCTTATGAAGCACACAGAGAAGACAACATGCAGGCTACAGAAATATTTTACTTCTATCTACACTGGTCTTACTAGGATTAATATTTTTTCAGAGCTGTATATATATTTCAGAGAAGTCACCATGTAACAACTCTTTCTAAAGAAATTTCCAACCGAAAATAACTTTTTCCCTTTAACTTTAAAGGCTGTTTTCTTTTACTTTATATACTTGATGTTCAGCACTTCTCAGTGGACAAAATCAAGCTGGGCTGAGCATGTTTCCAGCAATCTTCCAGCTTTGGAGACTGTTTTTTTTTGACAGATGTAAGAATCCTTTGACCTTTTAGGTTTAGAATGTTTCATGATGAATGATTCAAACATTCTTTTCTAACTTTCCTTATACAAATATATCAAAGTTCCTACTTGATGGTGAGAGTTTTATCTACAATGAAAATAAACCATTTGTTCTATTTATTGCTATTTCAGCTTGGATACACTGTTCTTCAGGGGGAAAAAAGGAAAAGATCAACTATGACCCTGTTGCCACTAGCTACCTATCCACAATACACCCGTACAAAAGCTCTCACTGTTCCTGACAAAGAGTTTCTAGAAGATTTTTCTAAAAGGAATTTAAAAAAAAAAAAAGCACACTTCAGGAAATTCATTCTGCTCTGATTAACACCAGAGGCAGAACTACCATAATATATTATGCAGGAAGATGAGGGCATATGGGTCCCTCAGACCAATGACTCAAGCTCAGTCTCTTCTACCAGCTTGTTGGCTCATTAAGAAGGCTTTGTTTAAGCCAGATAATCTCTTGATGAAGTAGCAAGTCTACTCCAATGATTTTTCTGTGGTGTTCTCTAGAGTGTCATATTCAGAATTGGCATAAATTCCTGGCCCTTCTGGAGTATATTTAGAACTTGTTTTGAACTGGACTCTGCACAGTTTTGTTTAAAGAAGCAACAGATTCAAGGCAACACAAAATAACAGAATTTACTGTCCTTATTTTTGCGCACAGCCTCAAAGGAAATCGTACACTGGCCAAAGTGTTGGGGTTTCTTCCCCTTAATCAAGAGGTGTTCCTTTAAACTAGTCCAGAAGAGAAGAATTTTTAAGATTTTTCCTCTACACATAGACTCCTCTCATAGAGCTTCATCTTGCAGTTCACACACAGATGATCCTCCATTTCCAGAAGCATCATCCTGCAGCCTGTGCACAAGCTTAATACTGAAACAGAGACAGTGCTCATGGTATTTCTCCATGGGCTACCAGAAATCAGTTTGATTCTTTACCAAGACTTGGAGAAACAAGAATTTTCTTAAATCGTCTTTCATTAATTATAGCCCCTGAGGACTATTAAAGTGGTACATAATAGGTGGCCTGCAAAATCATCAGCACAGTAGGAGAAAACACTGAGGCTCCTGTACAGGTTCTTTCCTTTTTTCACTTTAGCGTAGCACATAAAAGGAGAGGTAGGACAAAGGGTAGTGCTAGTATACAGGATGTCATTTTATAATCTTTCATCTTCCATAATGTTTTATCTAGTTTTTTAGTGAATATCCACACATAGTTTATGACAGGAAAATTTTTATGTTTTGAAACAGAATAGAGGACTGACATGAAGAAACTGGAAGCTGTGATCCATAATGATTCTCACTGTAATGATTGTTAAAATCATAATATTAGCTTCATGAGATTTACAAGCCAATATATTTAATATAACATACTTTTCTGACAGTTGCAGAAAAACCAGCTCCTGCTGGATGTAGTATGACCTTTATAAAGCAGGTGCAGAACATGTTGCACATTTTGTCCCCAAAGAAAAAGATTAGGTTGAAGGACAGCTCAGGGTGGTGAAGCAGTTCAATTTCCCACTCAAAGTAGGGCTAAAAAATCAGGTTGCTTAGGCCTTGTGCAGGCCCTTTGTACCTGCACAGAGTTGGCAGATATTTTTTCATTTGGGCTAAAACTCTCCTCTCCGAGAAACCTATTTCACCACTTAAATGACTCTCATTGTAAAATTTAGTCTCATTAAATGATAAAGTAGAGTTTTCTCCGCACGTTACTTCCACTGTTAAGGTAACAGAGGAAGAGGAAAGATAAAAGAGTAAATGATAGTGAGAAAAAAATAAATTGACAGACAGAATTATAGAATCATTTAGATTAGAAAACATCTTTAAGATCATCAAGTCTAACCACAAACCTAACACTGCCAAGGCCACCACTAAACCATGTCCCCACATCTACATGTCTTTTAAATACCTCCAAATAACCACTTCCCTAAGCATCCTGGTCCAATGCTTGATAACCCTTTCAGTGAAGAAATTTTCATAATATCCAATTTAAACCTCCGCTGGTGCAATTTCATTTCACACAAAATCACAGAATCAGACAGGTTGGAAAGGACCTCTGAGATCATCAAGTCCAACTCTTCATTCACTACCACCATGGTTACTAGACCATGGCATTAACTGCCACGTCCAGCCTCATCTTAAAAAACCTCCAGGGACGAAGAATCCACCACCTCTCTGGGCAGCCCATTCCAATGCCTGATTACCATCTCTGTAAAGAATTTCTTCCTAATATCCAACCTAAACCTCCCCTGGCACAGCTTAAGACAATGCCTTTTTGTCCTGCTGCTGGTTGCCGGGGAGAAGAGACCAACCCCCACCTGGCTACAACCTCCTCTCAGGTAGTTGTAGAGAGCGATGAGGTCTCCCCTGAGCCTCCTCTTCTCCAGGCTAAAAAACCCAGCCCCCTCAGCTGCTCCTCATAGGACTTGTGCTCCAGACCCTTCACCAGCTTTGTTCTCTTCTCTGGGCATGCACCAGCACCTCATTGCCTTTCTTGTAGTTAGGGGACCAAAGTTAATATTGCTAGTGATCAAAATATACTATGTACCTTTGGATTAGTGTGCAGAGCCAAAGTTGTTGCACCAACTTACTCTTATAATAATAATAATACATTATAAAGAATATACACCATACAAATGCCAGTAGAACTGGGTGTCAGCTGCTTCACGGTGAGAAATCACCAGATAGATAACTTGAAATCGCCTGAAGAAAAGAAAGAATTTTAGAGACGGTATCAGCAGGAAGCTCCCCTATGAATGATCAACCTTTTCTCAGCTTTTTTGGTTGACTGAGGAAAGTCTTTCTTATTCACATTCTTTCAAGCTACAGATAGAAGATTCTCTGAATAGCAATTAAAGGAAACCTTCTTTCTCTATTCAGTTTCTTTGTTCCACTTCGGATATGAGACAGATATATCCAGTGTCTAGTGCTACATTGTCTTTTGCATTCCATTTTCTTCCAACTATTACTTCACATCTTACAGCCTTTTGACTGTCATTTTTTATTAATCCAAGTGCCCACAGAATCTCATCTTTAGCAATCGTGAATGATCTGGGAAAGAAGATGAGCAATATTTCTAAAAACATTGTAAATAATAAAATGCATTTTTAAATTAGGACTGGAAAGAACTGCGAAAGCATCTGGCAATCCTGAGTACCTGCATAAGAAATGGCACACATTTCATGGGAAAATTGTTTAAAGAAGCAACAAAATTCATTGGGGAATTTCATGGGAAATTCCCATGGGAAATTTCCCTTTTCAAGGGAAAGAAATACCTTTAACTACACCTGTTATTATCTTGCAGAGGAGATGTAGAAAACACCGGTGATAATTCTCTGAAAGCATTGGTTCCAAGTCCAGCAACAACTAATAAACACATTTCTAATATACTAACTACTTACATAGGGGAAGATGTGTTAATAATCATTCTCATACACTTTTTTTTTCTACACATGCATTATCCATCACTGCTAGAGACAATTTCTATTTAGGTTTTGGCCTGGTCCAGTTCTAAGAGGAAGATGCAAACCCATGTATTTATGTCATTTATGTCCATGTTGAGCCCACGTAACTTAACAAGGAAATGCAGGAAAAAAGTAGAAATCCAGGACACCAAATAAGTAGGACAATTAAAACTATTTAAAAATCCCAATTTGTGTTGCAGAAAAAAAAAAAAAAAATAAATAAAAGAAGAAAAACTCTGAAAGATCCCTGCCTCTTAAAATCTTTAAATTGGAAATTGCTCTGAAGCCTCAGCTGTATAAAGAGTATTGACAATTCTTCCACTGGTAATATTGAAAAAAAGTTAAACTTCAGAGTTCTAGTTACAACTGCCATTTTATACCTTTGCTGCTTTTATTCTATTTTATTACATGATGTGCAACACAAGGGACTCCACAAAATGTGCCTGGAATTTGATTTGCATTGTTTTCTGTCATTTGGAAATTGAAAAAATTAAATGCTTGCATCTCATATTTAGAACTAAAATGTTTAATTAATTTGCTGCTTTTATTACCTCTGCATTTACTTGTTGCTTTTTTCCTACAGCATAATCCTTCGGATAACACTATTATTTTTTTTCTATTACTTTTCTGCTCTGATAGAACTGTTGTGATATTTATTTCTTAGTATATTTTTTTAGATGTACAGTACTTACATTTCACTTGACATATGAAAGTCAAGAGAATAATCAAGCATACAATAAATATGATGGATCTTTTTAGGTCGTTACTTTTAGCTGATTTAAATTAATAGAGTTCTCTAGCAGTTCATATAACCATAATTTTTCAAATTAGTTACTAGATTTCATAAATAATTTCCTAAACATCAAAAATATTTCATAGCCTAAAAATGAGGCTAAAATTCTAGTCTCCTAACAGAATTACGCTTGTCAAATCTCATCAGACTCTTGCAGAACTGCTCAGAGCACAATCCCAACAAGCAGAGTAGGATATTTCTTACAGATGATGGGCCATGTTGCACTTTTCAGTCAGTTTTCTGGCTCCCTGGCAAGTACATGTTTTTCTTCCACTAAGTCCCTTGTTAAATCTCTGTGAAGGTCACCTTCAAAATTAGGATACTGGAAAGCTGAAGGGGGATCTTCCACACAGGACTGCAGAGTCTCCTAAATGTTGGTTTTGGTGTGAATGGGTTCTGTCTGACCATAATTTCTGTTCTACATTTATTTAACGAAAACAAGCAAGTTAGAATGCACAATTTAGAATGCATGATTCTCAGTGCCTAAGGAAATGTAACTGTGGTCCAATGGCTAAAAAATCCTGAGAATAAAAAGAAGAGAGGCAGATGAAAGGCATTTAATCTCTGGCAATCACACCAAATTGGTATACCTAATTTTTCAAATAAAGTTGTGAGAACAGAGAGGGAAAAAGATTATCATATTATTCATAAACCTCAGAGTTCACTCTGATTTACAGAAGTAATTTTCTCCTGAGCACTAGTAATTTTTGAGGAAGTGCTATTAAGTAATTACTCAAAGATATTTTAAGAAATTAAAAGATACAGAAGTAACTTAGGAGGGTGTTGGTTTTTGTTGTTTTTTTTTAGTGAAGCCAGAATGTTCTTAAAGAAACATGATATAACACTTGTAAATGCTATGTTAAATAAGTCAACTACTTTGAATACTGCTTTGTACTGACTTTCACAGAAGAAAATGAGATGTAGTGACTTTTCAATACATATTAAAATAATGGGTAAAGAATTACAATTATTCATTAAATATTGCTATACTAGGGAAACCCTAAGTTTAATCATAATCAACAAAGCAGATGGATCTACATGCTTGATTCTTCAACAGAGAACTTGCAGGTCTTCCATCAGCATATGGTTATAAGTGTAAAATAAAACTAATGCACTGTACAATTCTGTGAGCAAGAAAATTTCTCTAAAATTTAAATTGTACTTTCTAAAACCACAGCTGCAAGTCATTCTATGTGTGTGCACACAGGTGAAAGTCAGGACAAGGAAAAGGCTGATTAGTAACAAGCTTTCAGAACTGTTCAGCATGCAAGTTACACCCAAAACACTATTACTTCCTCTATACTTTCCTGAGTAAAAAGTCAGATTGTAAATCCTAGGTACAAGGACGTATTGAATGATTCTGCCAATATATAATCAGAGAAGCTAGGCTAAAAATGTAATAATAGTGTAAGGTTATATCTAGGCAATTAAATCTATCCAGATTTCACTCCCATCATTCAAAAGTCAGTCAAGTGAGTTTACTAAATTTTACTTACATGCACACTGTTTATTTTATCGATTTTATTTTTTAATTCACCACTGCCTGGTGCAGGAGTGCCAATGTAAACAAGGCAAAGCAAAAGCTTTCTGCAGAGGGGCAGCAGAGAAGTAAGCAGGTTGTCCACTACACAGAGACCTTTGTCAATTTCAGAGGCATGAAAATGTGTAACAATACATGCTTGAAGGAGGTCAAAGAATGACAAAGTTAACACAACTAGCTGTGGATCTCCCAAGGTTTTGCCTGTTAGAACAGACACTAAAGCTGTAATTAGGGCAGGTCTGTTATTTAAGTCTTTGAGTTTCCTCGGTACATGATTTTAAATTAAGTAAACAGAAAAGATCAAGATTAGATGATCAATCACATTTGCAACTGTTACATTGATGCCTTTACAAAGCCAAGTGAGCATTTTGTAGATGATCACCTCTCAAGGTTGGACTTGATGATCTTGGAGGTCTTTCCCAACCTTAATGATTCTATGAATCTATGATTCAACTGCAACAATGCCTGTCACTCACAGTCACAAAGACAGAACCTGCTTACTGTGCCATTATAACATTTACTGGGCAGTACTGAAGATGCAGGTTCCTACACAATTCTAAGACTGCCCTACTCAACTGCTGAGTCCTACAAAAAAGTTTCTTCCATAGATAAAGGTGGATTTTACTCAGAAAGCTTATTTAAATCTGCCATATGTGAGCATAACATTTCTTGATGTCCTCCATATTTCTATTTCTGTAAAATTTTCTGTAAAACTGTACCATCACGTCTACTGTAAGTTGATTTCTCAGACAGGCTCTACCTGCTTCTTGCCAGAGGGGTGGGAAAAGCCAAAACCGACTGTGACTACATTACTTCACCACCACAGCTATTCCAGCTTCCCATGAGACTCTTAATAGACCATCCATCTAATTTTTTTAAGTATGTTGTTGCTATTCTCCCTATTGCATTTAAACAACCAAAACCGCTTAATATACATTTGTTTCCATCTATATTAAAAGAAAATAGAATGTGCCTAGGAGCCAACACCTGAACTAATCAGATGAGACTATTCCTTAACAAAACAGTGTGTTGAACATTCTCTTCCCCTTGGAGCTGAGAAGTTCCAAGGATGCCATGGACAACATGAAGTCATGCATTTCCATCAGGACTGAGAAGAGATGTGTACACAGAAGACTACTCGTATTGTCTGAGATGTTACACTCACCTAGTACAGGTCAGAGAAGCCACCATGGCTGGCAAGAATCAAAAGGAGAAGAGAAGAAACGGAGTTTACTGCTCTGTCATGGGGCTCCCCTACACACAGTTGACTCAAGTTGGAGATCTCTCAAAGTAACACATTGCTGCTGGTGGTGTTACTGTTTCTTCCACTTCTGCACTACGAGGAGTGAATAGTTAATGGAAAGCTACCTGCCTTGACTCACACAGACAGAAATTGAGTTAATTTTTTTTCTGTGTTTCTTTACAAAACACAGTAGGGGTGGAAAGTTCACAGTTTCTATATCTCAATTTAGTCATTAATGGAATTTAATATATAATGAAACATAAGAGGGGGAGGGGAGGGAGAAAAGAAACCAGCTACACAAACAACAAAACACCCAAAAGCCCACAGAGAAACTGAGATCACCACAAACGAATTTGCAGAATGTACCATAGCACCCAATTCAAAGCTCATTTCTTAATACACTCTAATTAGGTAAACTCAGCTTTGCAACTCACAGCTTGGCTTGTTAACTCAGGTGTCAGATCAGGGAATTCAGGTGGACTACAAGTGGACCTACGCTGACTGACGTGTACTCAGTTACCTCCAACAGCCCTGCAGCTTCTGGCATGGAGGCTCTGGCAGAACGACTGCAGCTGCAGCTCCACCCGCTGGGGTGTATTATCTCCATGTGCCTTAGAACAAATGATTTCTTGTTACATGCAAGCAGAGAACCTGATGCAATTTGGTTACTCACAGCAAATTTAATGCAGACAAAACAGTCTGATTTCCCTGAACACCGTATCTAAGCTTACCAATGTCTTCCACACCACTTTTTCAATTTGTCTCATGGGTGTGAATGCTTAAATTTGCCCCTACAAGTTTCTAAGTAAAGCTAGCTACATAAGACACCCAGTTAAAGAAAGTAACATAACAAGTAAAATACAATTTCTTTGAATGTAGAAAAAGAGGTTATAGAATCATAGAATGGTGTGGGTTGGAAGGGACCTTTAAAGATCTCTAGTCCAACCACTCTGTCATGGCCAAGGACACCTTCACTAGACCAGGTTACTCAGAGCCCTGTCCAACCTGGCCTTGAACACTTCCAAGAATGGGGCATTCACAGCTTCTCTGGGCAAACTGTTCCAGCATCTTACCACCCTGTTCATAAAGAATTATTTCCTTACAGCCAATCTAAATCTCTCCTCTTTTAGTTTACAACTGCTGCCCTTGTCATGTCACTACAGGCCCTGGTAAAAAGTCTTGCTCCATCTTTCTTATAAGCCCCATTCAATGATTAAAAAGATGCAATAAGATCTCTTCCTCAGGTCAAACACAACCCATCTCTCTCAGCCTTTGTCCACAAGAGGAGTGTTCCAGCACTTTGATGATTTTTATTGTCCTCCTCCGGACCCACTCTAACAGGTTCATGCCTTTCTTGTACTGGTGGCCCAAGAGCTGGTTGCAGTTCTCCAGGTGGGGTCTCACAAGAGTAAAGGGTCAGAATTGCCTCCCTTGACCTGCTGGTCACACTAATCTTGGTGCAGCTCAGGGTGCAGTTGGCTTTCTGGATTGTAAGCACACATTGCCAGGTCATGTCCAGTTTTTCATCCACCAATACTCTCCAAGTCCTTCTCCACAGGGCTGCTCTCATTCCATTCATCAACCGGTCTCTATTTATATTGGGGATTGCACTGATCCAGGTATATGACCTCGCACTTGTCCTTGTTGACCTTCATGAGTTTTTCACATTAACCCCCTTCTCCAGCCTATTAACTTCCCTCTGGATGTCATCCCTTCCTTCAGGATATCAACTGTTCTGCTTAGCTTGGTGTTGGGTTGTGTGCTCATGTTCTGCAAAATATATAAGGCACACTAAACATTGCTTTTGTACCTGCATGGTTCCAAATTGGTCTGGCTGTGTCTTTAGCAGGTGCAAGCAGGCTATTTTATAAGCTTGCAGGTATAGATGCAATTAAGAGGTCTGCAGGCTAAGCCTATGCGTCAGGTCTTGGAAGCAGTTACGCGTGCATTGTCAACCTTAATTTAATGTCCTGGGGAAATAATAGAAGGCTGATTGTTCTCCTGTATGAACAGCACAGGTAGCTCATTAATGGAGCTGTGCTGCCTGTTTTGTCACTCTGCTCACACTGCCTTAGGCAGTAGAGACAAGAATAAAACTTAAGAAAAACAAACAATTCACAGAACCTGCCAAAACCCATTACTGTGACTTGTGCAGGTCTGTACCCGTCACTATCAGCTATCAGAGCTCACAAAAGCCAGTAAGTTGGCATATATCTCATCCTGGTGGGCAGTGAAGTGCATCAAGATCTTTCTGATGCCTCACAGTGCAGATGACCCTGACAGGAGAAAAAGAGAAATTGGATAACTAATGGTAAAGGAAATAAAACAAGACCGGATGTAAAACACTGGTTGAAATTGAATGGATGCTACTGGAATCTTAATTCTTATGTTTCCCACACAGACACATTTATTATATTTAAACTGGGAAAAATCCATGAGACCACAGTGTTAGCAGCTGCTGTTAAGCTACTGCACCAGGTCTATAATCATAATCCATCAAGTAATATAAACTAATTTATTGTGCACTCAGTGCTTAGTGTTGTTACTTTTACTTCTAGAGATAGCTTTGGCTCATTTGGGCAATATGTTCTACTTTTGATTAAAATAACTGCTTGGTATCTGATTGATGCGAAAGTTTGAACAGATAACAATTGCCAACCTGGGTTGCTCATCAAAAGTTGGCATTCAGAAAAAAGTTCATTCATTGAATGAAAAGCTTTTTGCTCTCTGCAAAGCTCTGATACATAACACTGTGACTAGCCATGACCATCATTCTATAGTGCAGAGACCCAAAGATAATGTGCCAATATAGAAGAATTTTAATGACACCAAGCTCAGCTATAAGGTATCTGTTTCTTGTATTCTCATCCAGAACAGATGGAAAGGGCAAGTACTGTAAACAGTGACAAAACTGTCATAACAAAACTTCCTCATAACTTTGAAGGCCATCATTTTGTAAATTACAGCTGCTCAGAAGCAGGGCACCCCCTGACACTAATTATTTCATATTATTGTTCACTGATACACTTGGAAGATGATTAGACCTTCTAATCAATTTGGTAATCAGTAGGATTAATTTCTCTCTTGCCCTGTGAACTGCCTTTGTAAAAATATTAGTGACTGCCAGTGGGAGGGACCTTCTGTTCTCATATGAAAAACTCAGGTTATAGGGTAGCAGTTGAGGTAGAATAGTACAGCTACATGTAATTTCATAATAATTAGAGATCATAATTACAACACTATTATTGCACTGTTCTATAAATTTCCACGTAGCTTAATGTGCTTGCAGATAACACTATCATCTCTTTAGGTATGCTCATGGAAGTAACTTTACTCATTTAAAGATTTTAATGTGAGCAGTTCAAGAATTTAAATACATGCAAGCCTTTGTAGAATTGAGACTCAAGAGCCTCATTCAATACATAAAAGAATTAGGATAAGAACTTTTATCTGCAGCTTAGAGAATAGCAACACATCTTTCATTTATAAGTGGACTGTTCTTTTAAAAATTGTAAATAAAACAATTACAAACTGAAAGAGATGCAGAAAGTAAACTTCTAAATGTGCCGTGACAAAGCTTCATTTTACTTCTATGTGTTCTGATCTGAATGTGTTACATATATATAACTTAAGTTACAATAAGATCATACTGCAAGTATGTACTGCAGCTAAATTAAGGTAAGAATTTAATTTGAATTTTAACACCATTTACAAACACACACACACAAAAAAAAAAAAAAAAAAAAACACCACCAGCATATCAAGAAAATCATCTGAGTTATAGGGTCAATTCCTGGATTGAGTTTGTATGCTTTGGTTGGAATTACATGGTCTTTACGATCCCTTCCAATCCAAAACATTCTACAATTCTAAGATTATTTTATAAGAATGGTGATAACTTGCTCAGTATTTCCTGCACAATACTCTGACCTCTCTCACCTGTGTTAACCCCATTAAGTGAAACCCATTAGCTGTATTAGTTAGGGTATGAACTTCCAAAGGTTAAGTAAGATGAGAGTATTGATTTCTAATTTTTCCACGAAGTGTTCACTGAAAAAAGGGTTAACCATGTTTAAAGAAATAAATGGCAGAGCAAGTCCTTAAATGTCAAGAAGGTAACATATCCTTTCCTATAGGAGGAATCTTTGCCAGGAGCAATTGCTGATTGAAAAAGTGAAAAATACTTACAAAGGAAGCTCAATGTCATGTTCCTTTCTTACAGTTCTGCAAATATAGCCAATGGAAACAGGTGCGGCTTAGCACCTGCCTCGAAGACAACACTTGGTTTGGGGCCTATTAACAGAAAAGCAAGAAAAGTCATAAGTAAGGAACCACTGCCTGGCTTACTGCCATACATGTCAGTGATTGTTCAGAAACCATCAGCTGCAAGAAAAAGAATTCCATAGCCAATTCATCACAAGGAAGAAATACAAGAGAACAGAACATATTTTTAAAGATTCACTCGGCCAGCATCATGTTTTAATTAAAGAAAAAAGAGAGACCGTAGCAACATCCAGCACTCCTTAGCTACCACACAGCTCAGAGGAATTACAGAATGTGCAAATCAATATTGGTCTGCCTTCACAGAACAATGCAGGCGGTTTGACAGAGAGTTAAAGAGCTTTCTCTAATGAGCTCAGTAGAGCCATTGACACTTTAATTTGAGTTAAAGCTAATTCAGGACTTCTGACCAGAAACTTTGCAGCAATGAAGGAAAATAAAAAGTATTGTTCATCTCTCCTTTCAATAAGAAGGAGGTGGAAAATTTCCCTTATCAGCCTTGTCACCTCCCAACTTCGCCAACAAAATCTGGGAGCAGAACTAACCTCATACTGAATACACACTTTAATTTTCCATACTCATCTCTGGAGACCTGACATAATCCAGATGCATTGGATTACTGAGGAAAATCTGTTATTCATATACTATGACCCCAGTGCATCCATGGATCTTACTGATCAAGCATCTATGTGTCCTGTGGACTCACAACAGATTCAATGAGACTCCAGATCAGCTGGATTCATTATCCAGTCACATGTCTAGTGCTCTGTTGCAGAGGTGGTTGTATCAGACAAATGCACCATGCTAAGTCCCATTAAAAGGTACAGATAGGAGGCAAAATGGCACAAGAAAAGCAGGAGAACCTCTTTCTGAATTGCTTCTTTTATGATCCTTGTGGGTCCTTTCCAACTCCAAATATTCAGTGAAAGTTAAAGGTTCTGTGAAGGCTACCCAAGCCATGAACTCAGAGCTTGTTTATGAGTCCCTGAGAATTTAAACACTATTTCTGGTTTAATCTACCCCTACATGTTTTCAAGTTACTACAGTAAATTGGATATAGCCTCCTAAACCACACTGTTTAGAAAAATCAAACAAGCTAGGACCTCAAAAGAATGAGAAAAAGAATAAGATACCATAGCCACTGTAAAGCAAAGTTGTTCAGTTCAAAAACCTCACTATTTTCCATGGCAAAAAAAAAAAGAGGCACATACATTCCTTTGGGCTTACCTTTAAGTGTAGTGTATGTCACAGCCAATACAAACATAAACCACCAATAAACTAATATAAATTTAAATAAAAACCCAACTTCTTCCCCTAAGAATGAAGAGAAAGCAAGACATTTGAAATGTGCGCCGGTAACTGGAGTTGAAGGCAGTACAGGATTTGGTTAAGATTAAACATGGCATTTGCTGTCAATATTCACACGTCAACGCTTCAGACTCTGCCTGTTCTTAAGCTAGAGAGAATGCTGTTTACCAAAGTTACTGGCAACTGTAGCTTCAACACAGTGAATCATCACTAAATGTCTGAGGTTGGAAGAGACCACTGAAGGTCATTTGGGTCCAAACTTCCTGTTCTAGCAGGACCCCCTACAGCCAGTTGTCCAGGAACATATCTAGATGGCTTTTGAATGTCTCCAAGGAGGGAAACTCTGCAAAGTCCCCAGGCAGCCTGTGCCAGTCATCACTCACCCTCACACTAAACAATGGACCTGCACCCGCACAGACAAACAACACTTCCTTGTCCCCACCATGTACAGCTGTGGCTGACAGCTGGAAAAAAAAAAAAAAAAAAAAAAACAAAACACCATTTTAAGATGTATTATTTACTTCAAATAGTCCAAGTTATTACAAGACCCTGTTCACCCAGTCTAACCATGTTACCACCACATAGAACACAGAATCCTTGGGAAGGCATCAGTGGGCACGCAGCGGATGGTGATACTGACCTGTACCATTCTGTCGCATGCTTCTGTTTTGTCCCTCTGGTTCTTTTAGTTCTGATTTGTACTCTTTGGACTTTTCCTTGTGAGTCACTTGGTAATACTGATGGTTTTCAGTACTGAGCTTCGAGATGAAGGTAAGATGTCACCAAATTCAGCCTTATAAAACTCTAGTATATGTTAATGGCTTATCAGTTAGTAGCTGAAAAGTTTTGATGTTTATTCTTTCCTCTGTTACCATCTGTTTGTTAGATTTTTGTATCTATGTACTTATCACTTTCCTGGTTACTTACTATTCCTTTTATACTCCATTGTCCTTCACCAGATAACTTAAGCAAGCAGATATTCTCATGTTCCAAATATCATTACAGATTTCATTAGAAATGCACCTGGTTTAAGAACAATTTCCCTAACTTTCCATCTGTAGTGACGCAAGAGACATGAGAACTGTAGCAAAAAAAACCCCAAGTGTCGTCGTAAGGTAACCGAAGTCAGAGAGTACATTTTTAGACTAGCTAACAGAATGGAAAGGAGGGTGAGATGATTGAAAACTGAGCTTGCTTATGATGTTATTTCAGTCAGAATACTCTTCATAACACCATTTTATTGCTGAATTACGTTTATTTTGATGAATCAAGGGAAAAAGTGTCAAACAGCTCTAAAACCAGGAAGCAAATTTGTCAGCATAAATTCTACTCAACGCTAGAATAATGTGATAAGCAATGAGAAAACAGCACACATTTTTGTAGAAGTGAGAAATAGGTAGTAGTTTAGTATTTACCATGCAATTGCTTGAAAGGGCTTTGAACTACTAGACAGCATAGTTGTTAAAAATTGCAAATCAACTTCTCATTTTCCCAAAACAGATAGATGAAATTTGTCTAAATTTTATGCATGGCTGTTTCAGATGACATCCCAAAAGCATTTTAATCATTATCCATTTATGACAAAATTACACCGTTGTGTAAAATATACCCATTTCCAACACACCATTGCTCTCATGAACACCTGACTGTGAAACACTTTTGTCATCATATTGTTAGAGATATAACAACTTTCTGTCATCTTCTTTTATAGAGTCAAAAAAACACCTTGTGGTAAACATATGGGGAGTTCTTCTCTATCTAGAGGGAAACAGTACAGCTTTTCTGTGAACACTCTGTCAGACACAGGAGTTAACTTGGCAGGAGATGATTTACAGATACCGTGTTAATGCACCAGCTCACATGTTAACATACCAGTTCATATCTATCAGAACTGAGAAACTGCCATTTTCTGGTTCTTTTGTGTTATTTTTGACATTACTTTTCCTTTTTTTTCTATTCTATTCAACTTGTTAGATGACTAAAATTTTCCCCAAACGTAGGTGATATAGGTTCTCTGTAAAGGTTAAGACAAATGGATTTAGTGATCACCTTGAAAAATAAA
>VXAY01000862.1:929681-966229 GCA_013399855.1 Oxyruncus cristatus
AAAAAAAAAAAAAACATGAAAACTATCATGCTAATCCTAAGGAATTAAAAAAATAGTTTGGGTTTTACAAGTGTGTGAAGTTCCAGGTATGTCAACTTCCTCAGCTACTTGGAGCTTTAACAGGGTAAAAGTCTCTGCTTCTCATTGTCTGCTAAATCACTTTTAAAGAATGTAACATTTAGTAATTTTTTTTCTTTTTTGCAAAATCATCACGGGGAAAAAAAAAATCTTGAAAGTATTTGAAGAACATCCAGTCTACTGTTACTCTCTCTTATCTGAATAGTGATTTTGAAAGTTACTTTACATTCCAATAATTTTAACTTGGTTGTTGAGGAGAGGATAAGAGCAAGAAATCAGAGTAAATGAAGAGCATGCTCTTATTTCTTCCTTCCTCCGTTGATTTATAGCCTTCCTTCAGCAAGCGTCAATGAACCAAAAATTACCATTTCCAAGAGCTCATTGGCCAGAAGTCCGTAACATACGAGCTGAGAAAGACAATCAAGTTCACAAACCAGCTCCAACTCCTTCCAGATGTTTGTGTAATTTTTAGAAAATTATTCCAAATTCTTCTCCAAATTTAAGTCAATTAATCATTTCTGTATGAGGATAGGAACTATTGTGATGACAAAGAGGCCTTATGCCAAAGAAAAGCTAGGATTCAAACAGAGAAAATCACAGCTCTTGAAAAGGTAATTACCAGCTACTGTGCAGTAGCACTTCCCTTCTATTAATATCCAGAAAAGCTTCAGTTTCCCAGAAGTCTCATACAATTGCATCTCCTATATGCTCAGTATTGATTACAGCTGCTCTGAAATCAAACACTCCTAACAACAATACTTTCAGCTCATCATAAAAATGAAACTTACCAAAACAGAAGAACACGATAGTACTAATAAAGAAGAGAAAAATACATGAGTTATGTATGGAAATCTCTGTCTTTTTTCTCTGTAATATTCACTGAAAGACCAACTCTTACAAATTCTTAAAATAATAAAACCCCTTCATAAACTGAGAAAAGAGAGAATAGGTTCCAAGCAAAGTAGATTGTGTATGTAAAAGTGCAGTTTTGGGTGGGTATTGCTCATGGGATTTGCATGATTTGAATCATTTTGGATTTATTTTTTTTCATCACTGCCTTACATTTTTAAAAATAATTTCGTATTTTGTACTTTGTAAATAGAAAAGCCTAATTATAGTCCTGATATATTGTGGTTATTCCCAATCTTATGTACAAATCACCAGCCTTGTTTTTTCTTTTCAGGTTTTTTTTTTTGGCTTTTTTAAAAGAAATGTTTTCCATTACAACTTGAAGACTTCCAGGATTTCAGGTCTTTTTTTCTCTAGGTGTTTATTTCCTGAAATCCCTCTCTTACTGACCTTCACTAAGACTTAAAAATAGAACATGCAAACCTGTAGTAGAAAAATCTATTTATTGAGACAGGCCTGAACTCATAAATTCCTTAAATAATTTCCATCAAGTTTCAAAAAAATACGAAAGATTTAGCTTCAGGTGTTCTAAAACTTGAGAACCTCTATCCCCATTTTGTGATCAATGCAAGTACACACATACCATCGCCCAGTCAAACTTCAAGGTTGTAGTTTAATTGGGCTTACAGGCATCTAAACTTATCTGACCCTCTTGATTATAAAATGCTATTTTCCTACTGAATTACAGTATCTCTCCTCTTCCAAAGGAACTTTTAATTGCTAAGTATTTTTAATGGCCTTTTCTTTTAAGGTAATAATATTTGGTATTTTTCTCCATCTTTGTCATTGTATGGAACTGAGTTAGTTCCTTTGTCTAGAACTTTAAGTAGACTTTGAGTCACTATCTGGCATTCTGATTTACCTGAAAAACTAAGACACATTCAATTTTTAATAAAATTACTTGCCTTAATATACCATGGCTTCCTCCAGGATTTTCCAGATTACAGCATCTAAAATCCCTACTTCTAAAACTAACCCAGGAAAGCATATAATAAAATCTCATGTTATCTATTGCATAATATTTACTATTAATATTTGTTAGTCTGTAGTATTTAGAAGCTCCAAACAGGAGTGACAGCTGTGCACAAAAGACAATCTGTTTTTCAAACAGCTGAAAATGCATATTTTTAATTTAATCAAATTTGTTATTTTAGACTGTTGGCATAGAGCACTGAGACTGTCACAAAAGCCAGAAATAAAACACATCCCAGCAGAAGAAAATCAAAAGGAAGAAGCAAGGGAGTCTGAAGGAGTATTCACTAGAAAGTTAAGAGATAAGGCTGTTAAAGAAAGGATAAGAGCAAGAAATCAGATTAAATGAAAAAGAGAGGGAAGACTGCACAAGACAGTGACAACTGCTTCAATTTTGAGAATCATTCTAATATAATACATCTGCCATTACATAATTGCATGAAAACAGACAGATAGGAAAAACTTGAAGGAATAGAAGTTTTTATCCACATCATGATTTTCAGTCATGTGCTCTGCTTACCCAGGCTGGGAGACCTCTCAAAATATGTTTTTGCTCCCTTCTTCTCACACAATATTTTAACAGAAACAACAAAGGGGAGAGGAGGATAAGACTGCTGAGAGATGGGTAGGTAGCTACAACTTGTCCTGAAATGAATCAGGCTCCTGGTCCAATTCTCTAAAATACACTCCCAAGTTCAAAGAGGACTTTACCCTTACAGATTTGAATGGTCTCATCTAATTTGTTTCTGACAGTTTATGCCCACTCTTCCATTTTTTCAGGACCAGCAGCTTGGCTGTTGGGAACAGAGTGTGGAGTTACTACCAAGACAGACTGATTTCTTATATGACCTGCACAGCTTACGGAGACTGGTCTTAGGGACACAACAGTTAAGACACCCATGCACACATCACCACACTCTGTTTTAAATACTGGATTACAGCACATTCTGAGTAAGAGATCCTGTTCATTGGCTTACTGTGCATGGGTTTCTGAGACACCCTGGTGTGGTGAGCTGTCATTTCAGACAAAGCCCTCAAGCACTATCTCAAAGAAAGTTGTATTTTTTTATATGAGCATAACCCCTTATGATAGTTCTATGAATGATAGTTCAATTTTGTATGCAATGACTTGATTTTCATCTTCAAAGTTACTTCTAAGAAACAAAGTCAGAAGCAGAGATTTGACACCGTACAAGCAGCAGCTGTAGACATGGTAATACGGCTCCCACAATAGCATGAATAATTGAAATTGCCCTATGACACATCATGTGCCACTTGACTTCAGGCAACCAGTTCCTTGATTATCAAATCATGATAATCAGTGCAAGACCCATTCTTTTGCCTGGTGCAGTTTTACATCCTTTCAGACTCTTCTACAGATGCATAAAGAGATCAGAGATATAAAGATGAAATACATCTTTTGAGACATCGCCACTGCTGGCTTTGGCACTGCTATACAACAGGCACGACTCATTTCAAAAGAATGATCCTTAGGAAGTAATGATAAATGCATGATACCCAAAAGAAAAAGTCAGTACAATCTTTTTCAGAGATTTATATACATGCAGAAACTTTCCAATACTTAAAAAATAAAATACTACACCAATAACGGTTTCCAGTGGGCAGAAAAAAATTTTAAAGTCTAAATTTCATCTCAACTATTATGAGACTGTAAAATAATCAGAGCAAGTTGAATTTCCCTCCCTTTTTGCTTGTTTGTTTCTGGGCCACATCTGTTTTACTGTTTCTACAAGGAAAAGAAAAGAAAGGCACTAGGACTCATAACCAAATAACCCTCAGGCATTCAAAGCCTTCATAACGTAGCTTAATAAATATTGGCTGCTCAGTAAAAATGGCAAATTTGCCATGAACTGAAAGGCATTTGAGAAAAAAAAACTCAAAAAACTACAAAGATAATTTCAATTTTGAACATAGTTTTCATCTATCTCTGGGCATAACTGGCATCTTTCTTATTTCAGACATTGAAGAATAATAATTACACATAGAAGGGAGAAAAATTTCATTTTTCTTCCCTGCTCCATTACAATCAGCAGATGCAAAACTATCAGCATGACAAAAAACAAAACGCTTACAACCAACCTTCACTTCCCAAGATTTCAGCCTAACCTGTCTGATGACACTGCTCTGCAGACATTTTAGAAATCTTAGGTAATTTTAAAATACACTGTTGCAGGCAATGCTAAACCTGACCCAAGTTATTATTTATAAAGCACCACTGTTTTATTCAGAGTACAAAGAGTTGGGAAACCATGAAAATGGAAAGTGTTTGGGACAGCCATATTTTTGTAACCTTTCTTTGTAACTACCACAATAGAAATACCCTTTCCTCAGGGATATATGAAGCAATGAATTATAACTTTTTCTTAAATCATATAAACCCAGTGACTTATCAGCGCACCACAGGCACTTGCTGTTCTGTTTTTCACATATAGGTATTACATAGTTGTAATTCTTCCTGGGGTTGTTGAAGAAGTTTCCCTGCTCTGTCAGATTAAGCACATTTTCAACAGAAGAAACAATAGGAAGGACTGCAAGCACATCCAAATTTTGGGGGTGAGGGTTGTTTTTTTGGGTTTTGGTTTTTGTCGGGGTTTTTTGAGTGTTTTTTTTTTAATATGATAATAAAAATGTTTGCCTTTATCTATTGTGCACCCAAGTAGACTCCCTGAGGCAATTCTTAAGGCTTTATAGAAAAAAGACAATAGTTTGCAGAACCTTAAGATCTACAGAAGTTGTAGTACACTCCAAAAACTTCAAGTAGTACCCATTTTGACTAAACCCTTATTCAAAACACTGGTGACTTTTAAGTCAAACTCTTCCTCAAACCAAAACAAATGCATTATCCCTTCAGTTTAGGAATGGATGAGAAAGTAAGCAAGAACAGAGGGAACCGGATGAGCCTTTAGAGCAAAGTCCACCTAACTCTTGCTGTATCTAAGTCTGAATTCATTGGGAGCAGATCTGAGGAGTTTTTGTAATCCGTCTTTTACCATCAGCTTCTGTAACCCCATACCTTGAATATAATTCCTTGTTGACATAATCACATGACGCAGGGTCTGCCACTCTGCAGGCATATTCATTTTTCCTTACTTGACTCTTTTCAGCTACCTTTGCTAGAATTTTCCATCACTGTCTCTCCTTAGTGAATGCTTTCTTAACCAGCAGTCAGTATATGAAAAAAATACTTTTCTTCTAAGAGGGAGAATAGAACATAGGAGCTACATACATACATATATATGTCTGTGTGTATATACACAAATATAGCACTGTGTATGTGCATGTATGCGTATAAACTACACTGTGAATTATAAGCTGTTTGATTATGAACACAAGAAAATTGCAATAAAATCTTGCTGAGGGAAGAGTAGGTTCTCCACAGAATGAGCATGCATAATACTTCTGTCAATCTCAGTAGGCAGTATTTTTCTGTCAGAACACAAAAATTAATAATAATTTGCCATGTTTGTATCTCCTTTGCACTCTGACCTGCAGTTAAACAATTATCAGGCACAGAATCCAGCTAAACTTTTAAATAGAAAAAGTTCCCAACTAAGTGCTCAAGTTCCAATTCTTCAGTCTTCAACACCAGATTCGTGAACTGTCATGGCATAAATTTGACCCATGTCAGACAAAAAACACATTGCATTTCTAATCATCAAGAGTGTACAACACCCTTACAGTCACCTTAGGTTTTTACATCATCTGTGCTCATAGAAGTGTAAATAGCAAATCCCCACCCAGCAAAAACACCATCAGTATGAAGTTAATTTGTTGGTATTTTTGGAGAAGTTTGAAACAGCAGCATATGGTTATACCAGATCAGAGTTTTACATAATTTCATTGAGTAAGGACTCAGAAATCTGCAGGTGCTGTATAATCAACCTACAGTCTCACAGTCGTAATTTACTTCACCCTGCCCAGAAGCTGAGCCAAACTGAACTTACATGAGCTATCAAAAATAGAGACCTAGGTGAAAGAAAACAAATTTTTTTCTCTCTTGAGATTTTTTTAGTACTGTATGAGGCACAACTAGTTTGGATAACAACTCTTAGAAAGTAGGAAATTCTTAGGTAACTTTGCTGTAGGCATTATGCTGTTAAACAATTTGTGTAATAATGTGATTTTTCATACAACAGTGGGAAAATTTATGTGACTTCTTTCTGAAGAAGGTAGAAGTGTAGCCACTGAAAATCAGACCAAAAGTCTAGAAGAGAGAATATACAAATAGACTCAACCCTTGGTACAACAGATGGCTGTATAAATGGTACACTAGTTAGGGGTTTTTTTCCAAAATTAAGGACTTTCCATTTTCGTTCAAGCATGACACCATTATGTAAGGTCTGTTAGTGAACTGATCTGGGCTGCTTTCATGAAAATCAGCAATTTAAAAAATAGCTTCTGTTCATTTAAGGTTACAAATTAGATATATAAGGCAGCACTTCATCCACCTCTGAAGTGCAGCCATCTGTTTTATAGAAGAAATTTATACAGAACAGCTCAAAAAAATTAAGAAAATGGAGGAAACTGAGAAGAAAAATACAGACAACTTGAACAGAATGCTGAAAACAGCACCCCTCAAGCAGTCAAGAACTGTAATTCCCACAGCCCAAAGGCCAATAACTACAAACTTTCGACCCTAAAAACTGGGTACACAAAACCATATTGAGACAACCAAACACATCACTGTATTTTTAAAGCTGTTGAGTATTGTTTTTTTCAAGAGAAGACTGTATATGTCAGTTCTTAAGTAGGAACTTCAAGTTTCCCCCACTGTCTAAAGCTGCAAATTTAGTCTTCATTGGAGTAGGCAAGTGTCTATGGTATGATCTATCTTGTCCTACCATTTAGTGGCCTGCAAAATTTTGTTGTTTATAGTGAACAACACCTCCAGGTGGTCTGTCATGGATCTTCTATGTTGTCGGTCAGCAGCAATGAACTTTTGACGGTTCATAGGGCAGACAATGTGTTTTGTGAAAAGTGAGGTAGAAAACCTGCTTTTTATGCCATTGGGTACCGTTGAAAGAAAATAAGGTAATGTTTTCCATATAATTTTCCACCTAAAAAGAAATTTTGCTTTCCTCCTTTGGCAATATTAAACATCTTCTGAGTAGCTTGTCTCAGAAACAGATGCTTAGTGTAAAGCCTGATTTACATATATCTGTGTATACCAAATATTTTTATGAGAAGCTAGAATATAGTTTTAATAGCATATTAAAATTTAGAACCCCAAAGAAAAACAGTGGAACTTTAATTATGCCTTAGAACTATATAGATGTAAGTGTACTGTGTGTATGTCAAACCAATTCTTTCTTTAGATCCCATCATAAAAAAAGAGCAGTTCACAACTGGTGATACAAACTCATATATATAAGTGACTCTACTGTTTCTAGAACCTCCAAACATCAAGTAGAAATTAACGTAGAACTGTAGAAAAATGGCAAAATTTAAAAATAATGGTTGCTTTTCAAAGAATTAAAATTAGGAAGCTCACAAAATTCAGTGCTAGCATCTATTTCTGAATGATGACAGGGCATAACTCAGCAGAGAACGTTTGTGATGATGTAACATCAAGCAAGTCAAACCTTCTTGAGTGTACATAATGGAAACCTGACAACCAAGCATACTGACCTGTAGCGGGACCGCATCCTCTGAGGTAACTACAGACCAAGAAGGCCCCAATTTTTGAGTCTTTACAATGTTTTGCAGACATATCCACACATCCTGGCTGCAAACCATGCTGTCATCAGCAACCGCTTACAGGGTAGAAGTCGCGTAACCACATGCCAGTGATATTTTGCTTGACTGAATAAACTCAGTGTCAAAAGTGTTGATTGGCTCAACCAAAATATTTTTGTAATATAGCTACAATATTCCTTACCAAAAGTAAGGGGTGACTTGAGATCACCTGCCCAAATATGGACAACTGTAAACTTAAGTCTGTCTACAGAAGTAGATGTAGCTTCAGAACCATAGGTTAACTCACTGGATATATCTTTGTGCTGTTTGGGAAATGACCTTACACATTGTCCAAACTGATTGAAAGTATTGTAGTCCCCACTTAGAAAGTGTTGATGTTGCTACATAGGAAACTTATTAAATAAGGAATGAAAAAGGCTTGATTACGTAGTATATATGGGGGTTATCTGGTCTTTCCCACTGGCTTTTGTCATGGAAAGAGCTTCTGAATGGGCATGCATATCAATCAATAATGTTTCTCTTGTAGCAATACTGGAAAGTAAGAGAACTACACAAGTCTAGAACTATAGGGAAAAAAAAATATTAAAGGTACAGTATTTAAATTTTGAATTTAAGCCAGCTCCCAGGATTCGGTGCCCCTGTTTCAGATGGACCTACACTGTTCTTGAGCAGAAGCTGAGGCCACTGTAACTGTGCTCTCAATTTGCAAGCCAAGTAATATTTGAGACAGGGAAATGTGTTTCTGTGTTTCTCACCAGAAAAAAATTTAATTCAGCCTGATAACTAGTACATATTAAGCGTATAGAAAAAGAAGCACACGTTCAGGAAACTATTTAGATTTTGGTTTGTTTTGATGGGGTGGGGGGAGATGGTTTGTTTGGGTTTTTTATTTAAATGAATTTTTTTTAATAGTTTCAAACTCTATGAAGGGATTCAAAGTTTCAGTTGATCCAAAACCAGCCATCTCTTAGTTTTTATGGAGTTAAAAAAAATGTGATTTTTGACTGAATCTTAGAATAAAAATGGACATATAATTCTTGTCTCAAAATCTGTATAGCTAATTAAGGCCAAAAAAGCACACAAAAGGAATGAACAGCAGCACTAACTGGAAAAACTGTAACTGCAAAATTTTATTCTGAATAGTAGAAGCTCGCATTTCACTTTTTCCCCTGTATAATGCACTGGGATTTAAAAATAACAATAGAAAAACTTTGCAAATTCTGTACTTTTTCATTTCATCACATATTCATTTTGCTGATTGCCATAATCTTACATAAAGCATAAGAACTGATATTAAATTACTAACATCTTTCTATTAAAATGATTACTTGGCAAGGAGACACACAACATCAAAAAATATACAGGCCACAAAGTGTCACCTTCACATAGAAAGAATTCCCTGCAGTGAAACTGGCAAACCTCAGGCTGGTCATGAGTCATGCTAAAGATTCATTTAAATTACTGGAGGGCATCCAACCTATTTAAAAGTCTGGCTACAGGGAGTAACATGTTGCATTTCTGTCTTAGTCCTGATGCGTTTGAGCATAACTAGACCATCTCTTCATTTCTCTTCCCTCCACTCTTGCCAAAGTACACTCAAGTAACATTCCACTTAACTATCAATTCCCCTCATTGACTCATTGTTTTGCCTCTTACTTCCATTTAATTTGCATTCCCCTGGAGACGCTTCTGCTTGGAAGACTAATGACCCTACCACTTTGAATCAGTTTTTTGAAGTGACCTAAAATTCATGAAGATATCAGTTCTGTTTCAGGAACATTCAGTATTTCCTGGGCATGTGTTTGAAAGAAAAAACAAGAACAACAACAATAACAAACCATCTCAACCAATATTCTCAAGGAGGCTTTTATCACAATTCAGCAATACAATAAGAATCTCCTGGACATGAGTGTTAGTAGACAGATTATCTGCTGACTGCTGTGTGATGTAAAAGTGATTGCTCTGGAGGAAAACAGAAACCATGTTATGAACTACAATAACAAGACTACTGCAGCTCATTATCTTTTTGCTGTATCTTTGAATAGATATGTATCTGGTTTGGCTCAATATTATCTTGTACCTCTTAATTTGTCTGTGTCTCAGTGCTAACAGGAGCAAAACCTTGTTTATGTGTCCGTGTTTTTTTCACAGCTTAAAAAAAATGGAGTTTTCAAGCAGAATAGAAAAATAAGCTTATCTCAAAATTTCCTATTCGATAGCCATAGCTTAACATAAATTTTTCCCATTCCCGAAAAATTTCATCCCAACCATTATTTTTTGTTCCTTTAAGAACACAGCTGTTGCACAGATTGAAGAAAAAATGCATACTCTGCTCCCATAGGAAGAGGAATATAGAGACATTCAAAGTGTGAGGTCAGAGACATAACAGCAGTGATACCACCAACCGATGCAATTGCCCAAAATGCACACAGACTGTAGATTGCAAAATGCATAATAGAACTCCATCATATTTTACCTCTAATAATTTTTCTTTTCTTCCTTTCAGCATCTCTGGAAAGACCATAGACAAGCTCTGTCTTACAGGAAAAGAAACTAATAGAGCAGAGTGCAAAAGCAAGAATATATTTCCTAACTAACACCATAAAATTGTCACCAGCAATTAGGTTTCTGAAAATTATTTCCCCAGAGTTACTAAAGTATTGTTCTTAAGAAAGAAAATAAAATAATTAATTATGGTAGCACCTTCCTTATCAAAGTCTAATCACCTAACAGCGAGGTGCCTGGGGTCTAGCAAATAGCCTGAGCAATCAATAGAAAAGTATAGATTCATCCCCACTGATTCATCCCCTTGCCTCCTGGGGAACTATTAGTTACTAAGCTAACTACACTGGACACTCATCTTCTAAACAGCTTAAATTTGATGGGATAAATTCCAAACAAAGCTTTTGTAAACTTTTATAAATTGAGAACAGGAAAACTGATCCCATATCTAGAATCCTGAAAGTGTTTATTTGCACCAGTGTTGTGCAGGTAAAAAAAAAACATTCAGAGTACTCAGTAAAATAACATGTTTAAACTAGGGAAGTTACTACTTTTAGCAGTTTAAATGACTGATCCTTGGTTATGTTCTGGTTCTGTGTTCTTGCCTCTGACTCATGCATTATGTTCAAATGGTAAACAGTTTAAATATAGCAAGATCATGCAGTATTCTGACTAGGTCAACATACGATGTGCCCTAATCTGAATATACAGAAAAGTCTCTAGGGAAAGTCACTTCACATCAGACTAATAAAGGACTAATAAACATTCTTATATACTTCATTGATAGTCCATTTTGTATTCAGTTGTACAGCCTTACCAGTTCATTTAGTAGATTTATAATACTGGTCCTAGAACCATCTATCAATGAATTGAAAAAATTTTGCAGCTTCAAGAAGTTGGACAAGTAAGCCTCTTCTGGAGTCCTATTTATAATGGACTACACACTGAAGTGTAACATACCAGCACATTTTGAGATGAGCACCCAAAACTGTCCATGCTTTTGTTACATACTCAGTGCTATACATCTACTAGCCCTCTGTTTACACTTGTGCAAAGGCGCTGTGTGAACGTTGAAAAAATTTTTATTCATCTTCAGGAAAAACAGTTTTAGACTATAGTCAAGAAATGAGTCATCCTAGATAAGTCAAAGAATTCTCATTTACTTGACTACTCAATATTTAGTACTTATTCTAATGCTAATGCAAATGGTCGTAAATCCTAGTAATCCTTTGGGACCTATTAATGCTGGCTTTTCACCAACATAGTCTTTCTCTGTTGTTCATTTGATTCCCCACACAATCAGAGACATACCCCATACTATGCAATATAAATGCATATCCTAAAAGAGAAAAATAAAAGCAGCATAACAGATAAAGAGAGCAAAGGAGTAGAATTGAAGATGTATGAAGACCAGACAACCAAAGGCAAAAGCCCACCTAAGTAGGCCACCCACCCTGTTAATGCAGATAAGTGAACAATTTTAAAGAGCAGCATGAACGTTAGCATGTTTGTATTACAAACTGGTAAATGCTCCAGTTACGGCTTCCCAAAATAGCAAGAAAGTGGCACATCTCTCCTCCTGAGATCTCAGCATCACACTCTGAGCTACGAAGTAAACTAGGTTACACAGGTTTGTTGGAAAGTCCGCTTATTGCCATTGGGAAAAGATCATTTAATGGACTTGGCTAATAAAGAGGCTGTACTACTGAAACAGGTCGTATGAATACACATAAAACATATCTCTCGGTGTATTTCCAACTTCAGTATGGTTAAAAGCACAAAATTGTCACAGTTCCCCACAGGGATAATTAAACAAAAATTACAAGTAATGAAACTTCAAAACAGAAGTCTTCAGAAGATTTGTATTAAATGTACAACAGGAACAACTCCATCAGGCAACTTAAGTTCTTCCATGGTACTTTCTCTCAGGCAGAGATATTTTTAAATTTTTCTGCTGTAGAACAGTTGAGTACATCTTTATTTTGAGTGTTGAGCAGTCACTGTAAAAAAACTCTGGTTAAGAATGCAACAACCTCTTTTATTCAGGGCTCATTTGATGAACATCAATGGTTTGGATGTTCTGAGGAAACCTAAGACAAAACCAAGCAACATGTTTATGTCTTCATATTTATGTCTACAGCTATATGTCTATAATTTCACCACCCGCAGTTTTACACACCTTGAACAAAGTACACTACAGATGGCTCTTTTGGTATTTGTTTCACTTTCCTTTATTGTGGGGAGATGTACTGATACTCTTCTTGACAGAGAGGGCCTAATCCTAAAGCCAGATGACCACATGAAGTCTAACTGGATCTCTAGAACCATTTAAGCCTTCCTCTAATCAGTTGTAATTATTCTCTTCCTTTCCTAATGTAACACAGAACACATCTCCATTTCCATTGAAATGGGAATGAACGATGTCATTATTTAAGAGTCTTATAAGCTGCTCACACAAAACACACATAAATGCAAGATGAATCTGCAGAAAGAAAGCCTGAAACCAGCTACCTTGCTTGCTTATTTAAGAGAGAAGAGAGTGAAAATTGTGAGTCATCTTGATTTTTAGGTCACTTGACTTGTACTGCTCCTGTCTTCTGGCCTTGAATAATCTTTCTTGTCTATTATTTTATGAAAAGTTAAAGAACAAAATTTTTCTGGTGTCTGTCTATCCTAGGGCACATTCAAAGGACACTCGTACCTTCAGACACAGTAGATTTCCTGACACAAGTGTTCAAAATCATACAAATATTCAGGAAGAAAAACTTTTTTTTTTGCTACCTTCTCTTGGGTACATTAATCTGATTAGAGTAACAAACTGTAAAGAATGAAAACAGGTAGTTATATCAGATTAATGTCACTGAAGCTATTGCAAGCCAATCAAAACTATTTAATATCCAAACCCATTTTATAGCTTTTAGGATAATCAGCCTAATAAGTGGTTGATCATCTTCAGTTTCTTTCACACTGAATGTCAGAATATTTCTCCTATTAAGTTGAATAAATCAGCATCATCGTCTTCCAAATGGGGTATGTTTACAGTAGAAATGACTAGATCTACAGAACTTAAAAATAACCCTTAAAATCCAGAACATTGATTTATGAGCACAAAATTCAATTCTTTCTTGTTCATTTTGCAGCACTGTTGAAATTCTGTTGGCTTGAGCTGAACCTTTTTCATGTAACTGAAAGGAATCCCAAGTTCTACGGAAATCTATTCTAAAATGGGCCTGAAATATCACAGAGCAACTAAAATTCAGTTCTTTCAACAGCTGTCAGAGCTCTTCAGGAATTTGTACTGTTTCTTTGCCTAGAATGAGGGACTTTGTGCTTGCTGAATTCCCACAGGGTTGCCTGGGGCATTCCCCATCACTGCCCTAGCAGAAGTGGGATCTATGCTCAGATGTTCCAGTTGACAATATTTCTGTGTAAGAGGGGAAGAGGTCCTACCACTGAAATTTGAGATCTTCAGTACTAGAAGAAAAGTTACACAGGGAATATGTAATATCAAAAAGTTCTATCTGAGTATCATAGTGTGGATGATTTACCTGAACACTTTGATGAAAGACACTTCTATATTACAAAGACAGAACATGAGCAGGGTTAGTTGTAACTCTAAGTTAAAAAATTAGGTTTCACTAGAATTTCTTCCTGATAATTTGTTAAATAATGCCAAATCTCAGAGGAGATTATGTACCTGGAACTCATTTACACTTGGACTTTGTCCATGCACATATTGTCTGTTCTGAACTGAAATAGAAACAATACTTGTTTGCACAGAAATTACTCACAAAACAGCAAATAATCAGCCTAATTTTACTAATTTTTAGGTAGCCATGTTGATATTTGTCATGTTATGCCTACCAAATTTAAGAGTGCACAGTTTGCAAGGGGCTGTTTTGGTTTGGGGCTTTCTCCTTCTCCTCCACACAGACTTATAGTAACATATTCATCTTGGAGCCCAAGACTGTTTATGTTCCTAGAGTTGGCAGTTAAATAAAAGTCAAACTCAGATGTCTGCAGTCTCTAATTAAGAGAAAGAAAATGGTGTTTAAAAGAAGGAAAATGGTATTTAACCAAAACAGTTTTAAACATAGTTCTGTTTTCCAATTGAATGAAAGCAAAGGTTAGTGTGAAACAAATTCACATCCACAGATGCTGCAGAATGAAGCGTTAAGATGCAAAGATAGTATCATCTAACTATTTAAAACCCTCAGTGTACCTACTAAAGAATCCTTAAGCTATAGAAAAAGAAGACTTTTGGAAAGCAAAGTCCACTTTTCACAAAATATTTTATAATAAACACCATGCTACATGTGAAGAGCTAAATTTGAAAATAATGAAAACACCGTAACTAAAATCGCACAAGATGATTGAGAAGATGGTCAAAACCAGCAAACCTTGTACCATCATGACAAAATAGCAGTTGACAAACAGGAGACATACTTGGAAGAGAACAAAACCTCTTTCTCTCCATGAAGGGAGAAGTAATACGAGATTTTGCCTTCTCTTATTCTTATGAGAATTAGGTCTTACTTTTCCTCTAACATATACCAGGCAACGTCAGGCCAGAGCTTCTTTTGTAAGCAGGATCTGAATTATATTATAAAATAAATTCTGACACATTAAGCAGAGAAAAAGCATACTCTGCAAGTCATGGATGAATGCACAGACATACAGATGGGAAACTGATGAGTGTTTTTATTGGCACCCTGTCATTTGTCAACCAGCACTGGATGAAAACAACATCAGAAAGTTTATGAATTCTTGTTGTAAAGGTCTGCAAGCGCTCCTGAAGAAAAATCTTTGTTCCTCATCTTGTGTGTTTCTTTTCTAGCATCTTTCACTTAATAACAGTCCAAAAAGTTTTTCAGATTCAGTTTATAATCTTCTACATTTTTATCCTGAGAAAATAACTTTGTACTGGGAAGTAGAAATTCCCTTGGAAATCTGAAGGAAGTGATTCAGTAAACAAACAGCGCAAGACCAGAAGCAAGACATACACTTTGTTTTACATAAAGTTCAAAAAAGTCATCTATATCATGTGATCCAATTCCCTAAATGGAGAAAGTAATTCCTGGTGACATCCTAAATAAACTGCTGCACGTAAACCACTGAGGGAGATGTACACAAAAAGCTGCCTTTTTTAACCAAAAGGGCCTTCAGCAGGTATCTTGACACTGAAGTCATTGTATACATCTAGTGAAAAGTAAAGCTTTCAAAGTACATTATCTACATAAGAAAGAAACCTGAGAAAAGTTAGAAAAGCTAGAGGATTTAGCTGTTCATACTTCTTCTGTTTCTTCTACTCGCTTGATAAAATATTCTGTGAAAAAGCCTTATGACCAATCTAAAAATAAGTGAGTAGTATTACAGGATCACTAGAGCAGAAGGCAGCAATTCTTCAGACACTCATTTTGCCTGGGCTGCTGCCAATATCGATAGCCCTGTCGTTAGCTCAGCTCTGGTGGCACTAGTAATGACATTTGCAGAATGTGACTGTTGTAGTGCCCTGCCAGCTGTTTGTGCCTATTGCTGCCGTCCTAAGGCACATATAGTAGTCACCCTCTCCATTCTTTCATTGGATAGTATTTACAGAAGTGAGAAGAGAGTTTTACACCCTCCAGCATCATTACCATAAAGTTTATTTGCTTTTTACTTCAGACTAAATCTGTGTGGGGGATATTCCTCAGAGATTTACCAGAAGGTTTCCCTCTTTTCAACAGTTTTTCTTGCAAAAAGTTATCAGAAACAAGAAGTAGTTGCCAAGATTAGAGATGCTTATTCAGACTTCAGAAGAAGCCTCTCCAAACTCTCAGACTCCCTCATATTCAGCTTTCGTCACTGTTAATTTAAAAGCTGAGAAAGAGTAGGTGTTTTTAAACAGTGAAGAAGCCAGGTGCGTCAAAAGCCTCCTCTGACTGCAGAGAATATTTTGGCTGCTACTCAGAAGCTGCTACCATAATTCAATCTTTTAGCTCCAGCTAGGCTTCAGCCTTTTGAAAGAAAGACTGGCACGGGGTGGGGAAAACAAAGCACTAGAATAGCAAATCTCAGATCCAAATTACAGAGGGAGAATGTATACAGCTAATTACAATTAAGCAGGGTTTTTACAACTCTAAAACTCTAGCGCTACTTGAAAATTTTTCCAGTACTTGCACCATTAGGATCCAATAGATCAAAGAACAGCTCATTTCTGGATTCTTTGAGGTTCTGAACGATAATAACCCTTTCATATTCTCATTTTCTTTCTGGATCACATTTCTTATGATTCATACATATGTGAATCAAAAAATTATGTTTGTGAATTACACGGGATATGTGTAAATGTGAATTACGTGGTTTGTGAATTGATACAGGAATTATATCTACTAAATCAAGCCTTCACTGTCTTATTTTGAAGCACAGAGTTGAAAGTACCTAGAAAAAAAAAATTAAAGATAATATTAAATATTTGAGAGAAAGTATTTGAATAAAAAAAAAATAATAAAAAGCCCACTTTTTTGTCCTTATTTCTTGGATACTATTTTTATTCTATCAAAGTCAGAAACTAAGGATGGTGGGGAGATTTATACTATGAAGTCTATAAAAAGTGATTATTTATGTGATCAGAAGTTTTATCTTGTGAGCTACTGCATATAAACAGCAGTTAATAGGAACTTGATTTGCTAAGCAAAGCTTGACAGGGAATTGTATAAGCAGAAATAAAATTGTCTTCTTCCTTCTCTAATAAACAACCAAATTTGGCTATTCAAGACTACATTTAGAGGATAATTTTTTCTTGTCAACCTTTATTAATAGCATGTAAGGACATGATTCCCTTCCAGACTTATGAAATACTCTTCTATGTTGTTTTTTTTTCTTGTCACCTCCTCTGAAGTAGCTCATTAAGGCTGAGGCAACTCTTGACTAGCTGGACTAGCAGAGCCTTTCATTCACCCTGAAAAGCATTTTGTCTATTCAGTTTAGTTTTCACCACACATTACTCCCAAGTTTTGTTGTCCTAACTTCCTAGTCGCATCACATCACTTGAGGTCCTTCCCTCAGTTCCTGCTTACCTCCCAGGGAGTTCCAAGTCAAAATATTTTGAGTTTTTCTACTCAAACTGCCAGAATTTCCACTCTGTAAAAATCCAGAAGTTTCAGACTCTTGTTGTGTTAGTATTAAAACCAAACAATGGAAGATCAGAATTTCCCAAAAATTTGACATTACAGATTTCATTCATTTGTCCTACATGGTATATATACTTCTGGCAATATACTACTGGATTATTGCTTGCTTGGGGAAGGCCTTTTCCTCATGTTGCTAACACGAAAAATCTGTGAAAAATCAGCTGTTCCAGATAGGTAGACTCAAACCAATATCTGTACCACAACATATTTGGCCATTTGCATCTGTCAATACAACTGCAGGGAATCAAAGCCAATGAGTTTTTTCAATATAAACTTGATAACAAGTGGACAGACCATTATTTCCAGCTCATGACATACTGAAATAGATGGAAATAATTTTTTAATACCAAATAGCAGCAAGACAGTATTTGCTAGGCCTAATAATATACAGTGATTATTTTTATTAAATGTCAGAAAACTCTCTCAAGTCTAAAGTAAAGTTTAAGAGAATGAAAAACACCACAAAGTAACCATATAGAATCAAAAGATATTAAACTTACCTACAGACAACTCCTAATTCTTAACACAGCAGCTATACTAGATTGTGGTTTTCCATGGAAAAGGAAAATGCCTGTTTTAATCATAATGAAAAAATGTCAACCAATAACTTCATGATACAGATTTTTATCCCTTTCACTAGTGAAAGTATTTGCAACCTTTTCCTTACACTTTTCTGTTGAGTACTATTTCAAAAGCACACAAAAAACATCCACAACTTTCTTAAACTGTAAGCACTTTACACTAAATATTTCAAAATAATTTTCAAGCATTTAATTCACTGTGTTTTCCATCTTGTGAAGACTTTTTTTAAGAAAAGTCAAGTTCATGCAAAATATTTTCAGGATCCACCTCGAGCTACATATACAACTGGAGTAGTCAAATGACCTTTCTGCACCATCTCAAACAGCTTGATTCAAGATCTTAAAATACTGTTCTTTTGTCATTAATTTTAATGCCTGTTTATTGCAAACTGTTTGAAAGAAGAGAGTATTTTAAAACGGCTTCAAAAATGCAAGCATATCCAGTTGGACAAATATAAACAAAGGTGAAGTCATCATTACACACTTTCACTTTTACTCCTGCTGATGGCAAAATGTCAGCAAAAGGTTCCCAGCAACACTTCCAAAAATGAGTGCTATTTGTGAGACTAATTCTTGCATGTGAGAGTGGAATCGTGTCCAGCCTAAGCGGAAGAAAATCACTGCCCTTTCTGCATCTGTACAGAAAATACCAGGCTTTCTTGCTATGCTGAAAACACTGAAAGGTGCTGGCACCACACACACATCTGTGAGAATCGAAATGTCAGGTTCACTCTGGGAGATAAAAGAATCCTCAGGTGCTCATTACTACTAAAAAGTGTTCCCACAGAAACCAAACCCCAGGTTATCTCTACATGATCAGTTTTTAAAGGTTAATTAACAATAGCAAGTGATAAAAATTTATAACCTGATGCTTATAATTTTTTGATGATGTGATTTCCAATCTTTTATCATTGGGCTTATGCTTGAAATCAGAGTCCCATCTGCTCACATCTCAGAAAACCTTGGCGGGGGGGGGGAATAAAATTTAATATTCTAAACCTTTTGCTCCATGTTGGAGATATAGAACTCATTCATTTTCCATTCCCATGGCCCCAAGACACAGATTCTAAGCAACTTTAAAATAAACATCTTTAAAAGCTTTCCATCATGAGCATGCTACTAGTTTAGCAAAAAAATTTAGAAACAGTGTATCATGGTTTAACCCCAGCCAGCCACCAAATCCCACACAGCCACTCTCTCAGTCTCCCACCAGTGGGAAAGCTAGAACACTTGTGGGTTGAGATAAAGACAGTTTAATAGAAAAATTCAAGACTATCTGAGATTTTAAGAATTCATGCAATCCAGCACAAAATCAAGTTCCTAACTGTTCTAGCATCTACTTTTTACAGATTGACTGTCAGTTTACCATGCCCACATTGGTCCTACAAAACCCTGACCATTTACTTTCTACCTATCATATTACCAACGATAAAGAAAAATGCCTATCAAGCAATTCTATACTGCACTGGACACGCTTGCAGCTGAACTAGACTGTTCAGAGTAACGCTATTTAACAGAAATTAGCTGTAAGAGTAATGCTGTTTAAGAGAAATTACCAATATGCTGAAACAATTGACAGAAAAAAATTTTTGGGTCTACTGATCCACTAAAACAAGATACTACAATGTAAAAGCAACTCTGACATTAAATTCTTACTCTCAACTTTTGACAGCCTTGCCACCTGTTATTCTATCGGCACATCTCACTGTCACTACTTCCAAAATAATTTCAGGGAGGGGTTTTGGGGCACACAAGTACACAGATGTGCAGTAAGGCCATTAACTTGAAGCAGTACAATAAGAACTATAGGCAACAGTCATCCTACTTGGTCTCAAGGTCAATATCACAATGCTTTAATGCAAAATATTAAGGCTTTTTTAAACAGTCTTTTGTAAAACATGTAGAAAAGACTAAAAAATAATCTACCTATTCACTCTGCTGAGTTCTAACTAATTCCTCAAAGGCAAATCAGGTAATATGATAATATCATATTTCTGGTATCAGTGTGGATGGAAATAATAGCATCATCATTATTTTATTGCTCAGTACAATTTTTTCCTTTAGCTCCCATTCACATTTACTGAATTTTGAGTCCTTTCAACACAAAAAAACAAGATTACAAACCTTAACATGAACTTATGTTTATTTTGAGAGAAAGAGTTGGGGGAAAAGACAGTAGGAGAACAATTATAAGGAAAGAAACCATTGTATCATAAACCACGTGCTGAACAAGAAATTTACTATACCAACATGAAAAGTTGCATTAAACTAGTGGGCTCGTTACTTGTTACTCTGGCTTTCAAAACTGAACCTCTGAAATAAGCTAATTAAGGTTTCCAGGACACTGTACAATTTTGTCATACAAAGAAACTCTTGCATAATTGATCCCATATCATGAACTTTAATCTAAACAGTCAACTGCACCTTGATTCTCTGAGAAACCTACTTGAAATCAATCTAAAAATAAAATCTGGTTTTAGAATGTATATATGTGGGTTGCACAAATCTGCATGTGCATGTAAGACTGCAAGTGTGCACAACAGAAAAGCAACCAGAAATCTCTAGCTCTGAGAGAGTGGGTCTATTTTTGTAATTCATTACATCTACTCGTGGCTTGAAAATGTTCACCTACATTATAACATCTGTCTCACACAATGACCCAAGAAGCATCATTTGCAAACTAATTCTCAACCTGACAAAAACAGGTTGGAAGCTTTTGAACGTTTACCACAGGAGGGCAATCCTGATACAACAACAGAAAGGTGTGTACCTGTGTGGGTTCTCATGTCCATATTCCCCTCACTTTCAACTGACTGGATGCAATTTGCGTATTGGAAGTTGTGTCCTCATGACCCACGTGCTGATCATGAAAAGGAGTGTTGTTTAACTGAGAACCACTATTAAAGCAGACTTTCCTTTGGCTTCCAGACTTCTTTCTAGACAGTTCACAGGGAACAGATAGATTAGCATTTTTGGAAGTGTTCGTGGTGGTTCTTGCAAGTATGTTTACCCCAAAATATTGAAAACCCTCCATGTGGCCAAGTTAAAGTGCACATTTACAAATATCCGGTGGCAGAACATTCTCGATATCAATCCAAAACGATGTTGCCATGGGGTCAACAAGCAGCAAAAAAAAAAAAAAAAAAAAAAAAAAAAAAAAAAAAAAAAAAAAAAAAAAAAGAAAAGTAATGCATGTTATTTCTAATACTGCCTGCACTGTGAGCACTGTATTGTGGGTACTTAACTACTTTTTTACTCACAGGTTTCCAAAACACACACAAAAATGTCTATATGAAATATTACAAAATAATTACTTTACAGTAAGAGCACTTCTTAAACTACCTTGGGATATAAGTATTTCTCCATAATTGTCCCATCCTTGATCTACATATTTTCATCAGTAGCAACTTACTCCAAGAGTAGTGCTAGTAGTTTCTTCAGCTCACAGTTAGATTGCTTGATATCAGCAACTGAGTTTTTTTAAATGTCTCGACTCATAGAGAAAATGTCTCGCAAGTGTAAGAGGAAGAATTTATTACTTCACTATATCTTGATGGGTGCATCGACCTATGAGAATAATAGCACCCCATTTAATTAAGCTGGTTCAACCAAAAAAACCTTGCATGTATCTTATCTCCAAAAGACATTTTATAGTGAAATATTTTATGTATTTTTTCAAGAACACTACCATTTTGAAACCATTGGATTTCTGCTTTGCAAAACAGTTCAATACTTCTACATTTGTAGCCTAAAAATAAAATCACTCCATACTGCCAGCAGTGATCTCCACTAAAGACAGTTTGGAACTCACATTTAAATTAAAAATTATCAAACTTCATGATCAAACTTTAAAGTCCATATTTGTATTTTCTATATTATATTGGAAAGAGAAGTCCTACTTGCAATTAATATCAGTATCCTGGTGCCTGCTGATCATCACTATAATCTGACATTGCCTGCCTTAAGCAGAGCTGCTATTACTTGTTTTCCTTTGACTACAAGCAGTCATTTTATTTAAGAATTAGAAGCCTACTGCTGTTGCATTACTCTAATATGGCCACTCAGCAGAATACTTTTTCATGTATCTACATCATTTTCCTTGGAATGCTTGGAATTCAGACAAATGTGTTTTGAAATGCTTGCTTTTGAGAGTATGTGTATGCACACACAAATATACCCATTCCCACACATTATGCTTGCACAGAAGCAGAGCAAGCATACATAAAAAAATTTTGCTTTTGGGCACTTTTCTGGTGCACAAACATGAGGTTCAATTCAAGTAGTCAGAAAACTACAGTGAAAGGATCCTGTTCATGGGTGCTGTGTTAAAGTTCAATGGTCTCTGAAAGTCACTTGGGCTGTCTACAGGGTAGAGTCATTTTATGCAGTGTTTCAAACTCTCTGTGTAAAGTAGGATACATTTTAGGGCACGGTGACCCCTTCTATGTATCTGATCCTTCATGCAGAAACCAGGTCATAAATCAGTGGGGAGGATTGCAGAGCAAAGAGCAGCATGCATTCATGTTAGATACGTATCCAGGTTCTTAATATAGGCTTTGCATCCTTGTATTCTCTTGTGTTAGGTTGCCTGCAAATATTGTAATAGATTCCTTGTGCTCAAATAAACTTTCATGTTTTGTTTTTTTGCTTTGACATTGAAAAAAATTTTACTTTGGCTTTCCACACAGGTTAAGCATTCTGATCTAGGTGTGCAAATATTATTTCAAGCATGAAAACAAAAAAATTTAGTTAAAAATAAAGATACTCCAAAGCTATTATTGCAATAACTGAATTCTTCATTACACAATGAGAAGAGGAAGAATGTTGAATCTCAGGGTATCTTTTTTAAATTATTTTTAGATCAGGGACTCTAGTCCTATCACTAATTTTTGAAGAATTGGTAGCTTTAAATCCAGAAGTTGTGCAGCAATGTATATCTTGCCTGGGTCTCTTAAAATTCTGGTCGTACTACAAATCATCACAAACTAAAAATACTTCTCTTGAGTTACTGTAAAATACAATCTAATTTTGACAGGAATTACTATTGATTGTGCAGATTTTGTGCCTTGATATATACATCTCCTCTGATTACATATATACAAAGCTTAAGGTGTTCAAAACCAGAAGCATCAAATACCACAAAAAACCTCCTTACCTTGACATTTGAGGTGGCTGTGCACACAGTTAAATAGTCCATCAAATTCAAATTTACCACTGCAATGAATTTCCATTGATAGCAGAATGCTTATTTCAGATGAAAAAAGAACTCTTCCATCACAAAGAAAATCTAACATTTCACCATTGTAAGTCAGTCTGTTGTTTTTATTTATTTAATACATGAACTTTACAGCTTACCTGAAAAAGAGAGAAAAGTGGTTTAATTCTGGAAAAAAAAAAAAAAAAAATCAAACAGTACTACACAAGTAGCTTGGCCTGATATTCTATCTACCATTTCTGAATTTTTACCTATATTGCTTGTTTTCTGCTGTTCTTACTCTTATAGGTGTAGTCACATTAACAGGCCTGATAACCTTGTTTGTTTGGGTTTCGCTTTCATTAGGAAGGCTCAAAGACCAGCTTCTAGCATTTATGATGGCTATTGGGTTTTCCTCACCTTTTTTTCCACTCTTCCTCCTCTTCAGGATGGCATTAAATCACACAAAATAACTCTTCTGTACATTATGAAGTTTATGCTGCAGCATCTGCTGGAGTGAATGGCTCAGTTTCACAGAGGGAGACATAAGCATACATGACACTGAGAAAATTTACTATAAGTTCAGTTTATACATGCTCAATTATAGCATCTTGATCCTTCTTGGATTTAACCTTTTCCTAATTTATAACTGTCTTTTCCCTTAAAATTAACATGTCAGAACTTTAGATGAACACATACCCCTTTTACACATTGACATGGATAAACTGGTTACTCCTAGCCCCTCAACTAATGTAAAAAATGTGAGGAATATAATTTTATACAGAGACAACCTTGACCTCACAGGTTGTGCAAGCAATTCTTCCAGACAGGAGAAAAATACATTTATTGTGTAAAGTCCCATAAAAGAAATAAAAATTAAGAGTTCCAAATACCATACTGAGTAGATTGTGAAAATGTGGAAGGGAGAGAGAGTTCAGCACCGTTAAATGTTTCATTTAATTGCAGAATTATGTATTAAGTATCTTTAACCTGATGGTTTGGGGTTTTCTTGTAGAATACCATTGTTTTCTGTATATTCTTTCTTTTGCAGATGAGAAAAGTCAAGAGTTGCTAAAAATCCAACTACGACCTTCTGAACTTCGTCACGATACCCAACACACTTCAATAGCAAAAGGGAAATCTGCAACAAATGTCGTATGTATCAACTAGAGAAGACAGTTTTCTTCCCTCTTTATCTCTCCCAGCATGCAATCAGCAACCTCCCAAAAGCTGCACCTTAAGAGAAAGAGATGGTATGTTCATTTTAGGAACAATGATTTCACAAACATAATATTATACTTTTCTCTCTGACAAGGAGACTGGGAAGCATTATTAATGGTGGTTTAGAGCAAATGCACTAGGTCTGCTTCTCTTGTGTGTGCATTAAAGGTCATCATTTTTGTCTCAAGTTATCTTTAGTTACAATATTTTTTCTGAAATCCTTTCTTGATTCACCAGGAGAAGTAGAGGGACAAGTCTTCTGATCTTCTGTCTGAAGATATGTTTTTCATGGAGAGGAAAACATGCAAGAACATGCACCTGCTTTCTATGTTGGAGAACGGGTTTTTCAGAGTGTGGCTATAATGAAACTAGAGTAAACTTTCTTTATTGTAGATCTGCCGTTCCCGATATCCAGTTGCCAATAAACACATCTCCTTTCTCAAGAGATAGAAATATATGCTTTAAATCACTGAAGAGTACACTTATTTCCAAATTTAGGAAATCATATTATGAAAATAGTAACAGAAATGACTGACAACTGCAACTACTTATTTGATGGTTTACATTATTTAATACTGCTGACAAGCAAATCATGATTTTTTTCAGCTTTATAAATGACACCTCTACAGGTTTTATTGTTTTATATTTTTTCTCTCCTCTTTGAAGACAGACATCTTAATAACACAGAATTTATAAATGCATTAAGCTAAACCAATATCTGTCAATGAGGTTTATTTGATAAAATAAATAATACTTCATAATACTTTTTTTTTTTCATAATCACAGCTCTTAAGTCTACAGGGAAAAAGAAAGAAAGTGTTAGCTTTACTATTTTGTCTTACAACTGATATAAGCAGGACAGATTCTTCATTCAGTTTAGAAGTTCACACACTCTGAATGAAATGAAAGCACACCAAAAGGTGACTCTGATTGATGATACAAAACTGGGCAGAATAGATAATTTGCTGCACAGCTCAGGAAGGTTGTGCAGCAATTCAGAGAGACTTCAACAAACTGCAAAAAGAGGCTGACAGGAACTTCATCAAGTTCAAAAAAGGGGAGTGCCAAGTCTTGTACCTGGAGAGGAACAACCCCAGTCCTCCAGTATTCACTGAGGATTGACCAGATGGAAAGTAGTTCAGCAGAAAAGGAGCTGCAGGCCCTGGTAGATACCAAGCTGAACACTAGCTAGCAACGTGTCCTTGCTGCAAAAAAAGCTAACAGTATCTTGGGCTGCATTAGGAGAAGCGTTGCCACTGCTAAGCCCAAACCTGGAGTTGTGAGTTTCCCAGTGCAAGAGACATATAGTCATACTAGATTGATTCTTACAAGGAGCCATGAAGAAAGTCTGAGAGAGCTGCACTGTTTAGTTTAGAGAAGGTTTGCAAATGATTTTATTTATCTACAGGAAGAGAGGGTGCAAAGGCTCTTTTTGGCAATGTTCAGTAACAAAAGGCATCAATCAAAACAGAGGAGGTTCCAGATGAACATCACAAAGTCCTTTTTCACTGTGAGGGTGACTAAGCACTGGTACAGGTTGCTCAAGGAGGTTGTGGAGTCTCCCCCTCAGGAGATTTTCAAAAGCTATCAGAACATCATCCTGGGCAACTAGATCTATACAGCCCTGCTTGAGCAGGCAGTTGGATTAGATAACCTCCAGAGGTTCCTTCCAGCCTCAACCAGTCTGAGATTAAAAGTAGAAACAAGATGCAATAGCAAAATCCTGTTATAGTTAAATATGATTTAAAGTTTCATATCTTCCAGTTCAGTCACAGAACAAAAATTTTGAAAGTGCAGCAGTGTTCGTTTTTGTCACCTTGATAGGTAGATCACATTTATATTAACTAATTTTTATTTTATTCTTTATACTTACATTTACTAGGAAATTTAGACATCAGCAAATATCTGTCCAAGTACCTGCAAGTATCTGGAATATTTAATTAAAGGTAAATCAGAACCACTCATAAAAATTCAAAACTGTGGAATCCTCAGTCCTTCCCATTCAGCTCTTCCCTAAGGAGAAAGATGCATTGATTAATAATGTGATCAGCCATCTGAAAATCCAGACTTGGGAAAAACAGTGAGCTGAATCAATTCCAAAGTCTTCAACACAATGCAGTGAAAGAAATAAGAAAAAATTCTAAGATTTAAATATAATACTGGCTGTTTGTATTGTCTATTACAATGAGTGAGAGATCCCAGATGTTCCCATTATGGACAGCCAGATATTTTGCCAACAGCTGCACCAATTCCTTTGTCTGGCATGTTTAACCCATTTTCCCTGAGTTAGAGATAGAAGTAAAATTTTAATTGTGAATCTGTAACTGTTTAAGAACTTTTTTACACTAGAGGAATTAAACTCAGAACAATTTTGAAGCACAGACAGAACAGTTCCTATTAGACATCCAATAAAGACACAATGGATAGGTAGATACAGTGCCTACTTGTACGAGATATCAACACAACTAAACATTTTTCCCTGAGCTGGAAAATAAGGATGAATTAAAAATTTTGAATTTTTAAAACACAGTAAAAAGAAAGCTAATTGATTTTCAGTATTTCTGCCAACCTCCCACGGAGAGGTTTGTAAAAGCCTTCATGCAGTTCATCTATCTACCATTCGTGTTAATGGCAATAAATAACCTTTACTCCTATCAATGATATCCTGGAAATAGCCATAGGCTCTAGAACAGTTCTTCTTGAAGAAAAATAAATACAGATTTTAATAGTATTTTTCGAGTAATCTTGGTTCATTGATACAATTATTCACAAAACCAAGACATGGAGACAAAAGGATCTGAAAATTCCAGAGGAAAAAAAAAAACAAAACAAGAAAAAAAAAAAAAAGAATCAAAAGTGTTCCCACAGAAGCCACAAGAGTAAAGACAAATAAAAATACTACTTATTTGCCTTACACAAAACTCGTTTGCAACAGTCCTTGCTTCTGGTTTTGAACAAAAGCATTATTTTAGTCCTCTCAAGTCTAGAAGAACTGGATTAAGAGGGATTTTGCACCTCACTAGTCTCCTGAAGGAAAACAAGGGCACAGCTGTCCAAGACTTGCCAGTGAGAACTATGATACTAGCAAGGCTGAAATAACTGCTGCCAGTAACCTACTTTCAAAACCAAGAGACAGAGAAAAGAGTGACACAGAACATAGCATGCAAGGGAGACTAATCAAGTAAAAAATGAGCCAGCAATGTGTTCCTGTGGCAGGAAAGGCCAAACTGTCCTGGGCTGCATTAGGAGGAGTGTTGCCAGCAGGTCAAGGGAGATGACCCTTCCTCTCTACTCAGCAAAGACAACCCTTGAAGTGGTCCAGTTCTGTGTTCCCCAGTACAAAAGAAACATGGACATACTGGAGACATCCTTGTGAAGGACCATGAAAATGATGAAGGGATTGAAGCATATTTCATGTGAGAATAGGGTGAGAGACTCTCTTATTCATGTATTCCCTGAAGGGAGAGTGTGTAGAGGACAGAGCCAGGCTTTCAGTGGTGTCCTGTGACAGGACCAGGGCAATGGGCACAAACTGAAACACAGGAGCTTTCTTGTGAATATCAGGAACCATTTTCTCACTGTGAGGGTGACTTAGCACTGGCACAGGTAGCCCAGGGGGAGTGTCCGTCTCCGAAGATTTTCAAAACTGTCTGGACATCATCCTGGGCAACTGGCCCTGGATGGCTCTACTTTAGCAGGAGCACTGGACAAGAACTTCCTGAGGTCCTTTCCAACTTCAATCATTCCATGGCTATGATTTTATTGCACTCTTTCAGTGTAAGAAAGACTAAGGCATTTTGCTTCGCAAACATTGTTTTTGGCCAGATTCATGTCAGAAAATGGTGCAAGGCCCAACCAGCCAACAGACATCACAGGTAGAAAAGTGAAGACTGCCACACATCTCCAGCCACAATGTATTACAACAAGCAGTATCCTACAGACAGTAATGAAAACAGCAAGACCTGTTTCCAAAGAAATACACTCAAAAAGGACAAAAGTAATCCAGTGTACAGACCCAGAGGGATTAATGACCCAAAAGATTAAGATTAGAAGGTTAAATTCACTGCTTACTTCTCATTCAGATCCCTGAATTAGGCAGCCAGATACTGGCATTAAAAGTAATGAAGCATGACGAATAGCTACACTTTTAACAACTGTATGTTCTAGGAAATAAGTCTTATTTTTAGTCAAAAAATATCAAAAATTATTTGGTTTCAAACTTGCCTTCAGAGTATATACAGTACATTTTTCTTGTGGGGCTTGAATTGTGGGGTTTGATTGCTTGTTTTGGGGGGGGAAGGAAGCTAAAGTATGCAGATTGCATCCTTGAAAAACAACCACAGAGCTAACTGGAAAGTTCTAAGTAACTTTAGTTATTAGTCCTTAGTACAAACACTTTTTCCTTAAGCACTAAAAAAAACCTCCCCAATTGTACATGTACCTAAGAAGCTATTGCATCTTCAAGAAGCACTTAGAATGTCTTGGTTGTATCACAAAGCTTTCTTCTCTTTCTAATCGTCTAATTACTCTAGTGGTCACAATTGCAATTGAAAGCATTGCAAAAAAAAATTTAGGTTAAGTTTAAAATGAAACAAAAAAAACTCTATTCAAATAGATTTTACCAAATGTAATGAACGGGCAATGTAAATTGTTTCAGTAATGTGGAATTTGTGAGTTTCTCTAATATCATCTACAGCTACCTTCTACCAATTTAACATGCTAATTTTACCTTCTGAGATTGTGAGGTCCTTAGAAACTCCTGTTGTTCTCCTCCAAAGGCAGCCAGAGTACTAATGATAATTTCCCAGCATTTGTTAGGGCCGCATTTCTCAAAAACCTCGAGGCAGAAATAACTTCTAGAGTATGTAGGACCTTTGACATTTAGATCCCTTCTTAGCTGGTTTTAACTAAAATTATCATATCCCAACAGTCTGATAGACCAAGTGTATTTCTTCAGGTGTTCATCACCAAGTCTACCCTCATGATGATTCTATTTGGAGATTTCTGCAAGGAAACAATAGGAATTTGATCATCATCTTCAGAAATCAATTCACATGGAGAACGTCAATCTGAATTCAGACTGTCAATCTGAATCCATAACAGGACAGCAGGAAATTCTGTGCTTTCTGCAGGTGGTCAATATTTCAAATCATACTCAATTTATTCACCGAAGAAATTAGTATGTAATTCCTTAACTTCTTCATGGGCACTGAACGAATTGTACATAATATGAAAAAACATGTCTGAAACAATAATTTTCGGGTAAATGCTATGTCTGGAGGATGTGGCCCTCTGGGTTCTACACACAATACCCAGAAAAAGAAATTAAATAAGTGAGAAAATGCTAGCAATTTTATTTGCTCCTAGAATCACATCTGATACCACCTTGGGAGACAGAGCTTTTGTTTGATATCCACCTCTTTGACCTGTCAGAACAAAACCACAGCAGTTGTAGCAGATGTGAGTCCAAGAGAAAATATCACTAACAGTGAAAACTTTGTCAGGGAAGACAATGTTCCTGCTGAAAGAGCTATGCTAATTACCTGCAAATTCAGAGCTGTTGAGTATCAACCTCAAGCTGTTTGAAAGCAAAACCTGAAATTTTTAAGAAAAAACTTTATGGTACTTTCTACCTGTAAATCCGGCTTCAAAGCAAAAATGTAACCAGCTCTGCTTCAACTCCCTTTAAATGCAGCCAAACCTCTACATTGACTTGCAGTACAGCTGATGCCTAACAACAAGAAACCTTATGCTAAAAATTAACAACCTCACCTGACTCGTAATTTATTGCATATTTATCTGAAAGCTCTGTTTTTACCTTCAGGGAGATGCAAAAATAGCTTAATTTGGAAAACAATTGTGTGCACTTGAGAAACGAAAGTAAATTTAATGCTGTTGAAACCAGCTCTAAAACAAGGTTCTGTACCTACAGTTTAGAAAGATAATTACATGAATGAGTGATGGTCTGTCACAAGTCCTGTTCCCTGGACTAAAGAGCAGTAGATATTTGTCTATTCAAAATAAAGGAATTGCACTGTCTCCATTGCACTGTCTCCTTTTCAGCCCTGGTCTCAAAACGAAGCTGTCAAGTAAGTAGTTTTGAACTTACACTCCATAAGACTCAGTTTTCCACAGTTACAGGCGATGTGTATCTTACGCTGTGAATGCAAACGCGGATAACTGGGGGGAGGTGGTGGTGATGGTGTAAGGAGGCAGTGAACATCCAAAACACAACTTCTAAACTCTCGACCAAAAGCCTATTTGCTACTTGCAACAAATATGGGCTGATTGCATATTTCAATAACATCTAAACAAAAGCAGCACATCCTGAATTTTCCAATGCACAAAAAAATTGAGACATAACCACTGATTAGAAAGCTGATCACAGACTGTGCTTCTACATACAGACTGTTCCTGTGTAGAAACCAGGGACCTGATATTCTCTTAAAAGAGAAAAGGAAGGGTTCCCAAAACCAGATTGTTTAGAAAACAAGAGGAGAGCTAGGAGAGACAAAGAAACTGATCCTGGGGAAAAACGTGGAGATGACAGATGCATGGAGACAAATGCCAGGAGTGCACAGGGACCTTGGTCAATAATGCCAGAGACTGCAACGTCATAACTGTGAGCATCCTCACAGTAGGAACCACAACCTTCTGCCCAACATCCCTGGACCGGTAGCAGTCTCTTTGCCAGGAAGGGAAGGCAAGACCTAGAGAATGCAGCACTGTGTACAAACAACAAAGCTTATGTGAGAGCTAGTCAAGCAGGGCAAAAGTCCTTATCTTGTCTGCTCTTAGATAAACCCAGCCCAGTATATAGATCTGCAGTAAATTTATTTTGCCTAAACCATGATGAGGCATTTTCTAGCCCAGTTCCAAATCCTACTAACTTTTACAATTAGTTTTGGTTTTGTTTTTTTTGTTTTTTTTTTTAATTGCATCCAGATTAAATGTACCTAATGGATGACTAATATGCCTCCCTTGCTAAAACAGTGACATCTACACATCAGGTTACAGAACAGCAGTTTTTAATTCAAAATTCCAATTATTCAGATTAATATCAGCACAATACCCTAAGAACTATAAGAAAAAGATTCAGACATCTGTTTAGTTCTAGAATAGACTCTCCCATTTTTTATAACCTCTTTTTTTATCAGCTATCTTTTCCCCTCTCAATAAAACCTCTAAAGCAGAGATTAGGATTTAGACTATGTATCACAGAATAATTAACATGTATTCAGGATAATGAGTATATATTTACCACCTAAGGTTATTTTCCATTTTATTTTCAGTAATTCCTCATTGTAGCTATAGACAAAGCAAACATCATTGAGGAGCTATGAAGAAATAGGACAATACTTTAAGAGCACCCATTAGCGCCTTTAAACAAAAGACTTTTCTAAAACAGAGTCCAAAGAGAATAGGCTACCATTTCAGCAAGAAAAAAAGTCCCAGTATTTTCAGAGAAAATGGTTCATATTATGAAAACCTTCGCTCTTTTAATAATTCAAATGAACATGCATGATGAGATAAGAGATTGGAAAATACTAAGACTTTAAGGTATAATCCCAGGCAGATTTAGCTAAAAATTTTACCAGTTTGCACAACCAGTCTTTCCTATCTATTTGAAAAAGCATTTTAACAAAAAAAAAAAAAAAAAAAACACAACTGTTAATTAAAAAATTTTCATCAAGTACTATTTTCGTATTTGTTACTCATTAAAGCTTCAGGTGAAGTACACAGAAAAACTTCAGTGCAGCCTCAACTTCAATATTGTGCAGTTTTGGGCACCACAATATAAGAAATATTAAGCTCTTGGAGAGTTTCCAAAGGAGGGCAGTGAAGATGGTGAAGGGCCTTGAGGGGAAGCCGTATGAGGAGCAGCTGAGGTCACTTGGTCTGTTCAGCCTGGAGGAGAATAAGGGGAGACCTCACTGCAGTCACAACTTCCTTGTGAGGGGAAGAGGAGGGACAGATACTGATCTCTTCTCTATGGTGACCAGTGACAGGACCTGAGGGAATGACCTGAAATTGTGTCAGAGGAGGTTTAGGTTGGAGATTAGAAAAAGGTTCTTTACCCTGAGGGTGGTTGGGCACTGGAACAGGCTCCCCAGGGAAGTGGTCACAGCACCAAGCCTGACAAAGTTCAAGGAGTGTTTGGATGATCCTCCCAGGCACATGGTGTGACTCTTGGGATGGTCCTGTGCAGGGCCATTAGCGATCCTTGTGGGTCCCTTCCAATTCAGCATATTCTGTGGTTGTGTGAAACGTACTAATGCAATCATTCCTCACCACCTCTGAAATTGATTTGATCTGATGCCAAAACATTGCATGTTTCACCTATTTCCTTCAACAGTACTTTGCATTGCTTTCTGTGTCTCCATAGATGAGCCATTTCATGGAAAATGACTTGGAAAAATAATTAAATGTAAATAAAGCACTATTATTCCGTTCATTCTCTTGGTTACTGCCTGTAACTCTAAATAAAGGCCTTTGTCCCAAAAGTACAATGAAGCAGATGTTCTGAAGGTTATTGCAGACTAAAGGCTAAAATTTTTTGCTGGTTTAATTGAACATCAATTCACTGAAAGCAGAGCCATGTCAGTTTCCAGCAGTTGAAAATATGATCAATATATTTGGGATATCGATATATTTGGGATACTATCAAGGTCTGTGCTATAAGATAGGGAATCTGAAAGGAAGATCACTTTCACTAGTTCCTGAATAACAAAGAGTAGCCACCATAAAACTTCACAGAGTACAATTTCTAGTTGGAATATCAATTTACAAACTTTATACTTAGTGTTATTTATATCAAAGATGGCCTCCTAAAATTTAGAGTGACTTTTGGGTTTACTCGTATTATATGAATGCCTATAGTCGTCACTACTACCTCAGGTTATTATTTCCAACTAAGAGTTGCTGGTTAGTAACAAAGAAGTTCACTCCACCTACTGGGGTGACTACATTGGTGGAAAAGGGAAGAGCAACAGATATGTCACATCATCTACCTTGACTCCTTAACACTTTAACACTGTCTGACAAAAAACCCTTATCTCTAAATTAGAGATATATGGGTTTGATGGATGGGCTATTTGATGCAGTATAAGGAATTGACTGGATGGCCACCCAAAGAATTAAGGTCAACATCCAAACAGAGAATAGCAGAAAGCAGTGTCCCTCAGGGGTCTGTATCAAGATCAATCCTATTTGCTGTCTTCATCAGCCACATTGTGGGTTTGAGTGCATGTAGTGGGTTGACANATAACTAGAAATGCGAAAGGCTAGTTTGAAGATGTAGTGAGTTGACCCCAGGTGGATGCCAGGTACCCACTAACGCTGCTCTCTCACTCCCCCCTGCAACTGGACAGAGGAGATTAAAAAAAAATCAGTGAAAGATTCATGAGGAGATAAGAGCTGGGAGAGGTCACTTACTGATCACCATCACGGGCAAAACAGATTCAAAGGGAGGATAGTACTTAGATTTGTTACTCACAGGATCAGATCAAAAGAGTGAGAAGCAAACTAATCTTCAAAACACTTTCCCCACACCCCTTCTTCCTTCCATATTTTCCCTCCTCCACCTTAGCAGTGCAGGCAGATGGAGAATGGGGGTTTTGGTCAGTTGTTGTTTCTGCCACTGCTCAGAGGGAGGAGTCCTTTCCCTGCTCCCGTGGGGTCCCTCCCATGGGAGACAGTCCTTCACAGACCTCTCTGGTGTGAATCCATGTCATGGGCAACAGCTCTTCATGAAACTGCTGTCCTGTGGGTCACTCCTCCATGGGGTGCAGTCCTTCACAAATGAGCTGTTCCACTGTGGGTCCCCCACAGGGGCCACAAGTCCTACCTGGGGAAAACCTGCTCCAGCGTGGGCTTCCCTCTCCACAGGCTGCAAGTCCCCAGCAGGACCCTGCTCCACCATGGGCCTCCCATGGTGTCACAGCCTCCTTCAGATATCCACTTGCTCCAGCATGGGCTCCTCCATGGGCTGCAGGTCGGTCTGCACCCCGATGGTCCTCCATGGGCTGCAGGGGCACAGCTGCTCCACCAAGGTCTGCACCATGGGCTGCAGGGCCTCAGCTCTGGTTCTGGGAGCACCTCCTGCCCCTCCTTCTGCATTGACCTCAGTGTCTAGGTTGTTTTTCACATGTTGTCGCTCTGCTCTTCTCTAGCTGGAATTCTTTCTGCACAATACCTTCCTGATCTTAAATATGCTGTCACAGAGGCATTGCTATTGCTCCTGATTGGCTCAGCCTTGACCAGCAGCAGGAATTTCATCCTGGAGCCAGCTGGCACTGGCTGCACTGGACAGGAGAAGCTTCTAGCAGCTTCTAACAGAAGCCACCCTTGTAGTCCTCCCCGCTACCAAAAGCCAGCCACAGAAACCCACTACAGTGCATCATCAGCAAATTTGTGGATGGTACCAAGGTGAGGGATGTAGTTAATACATTTGAGAGAAGTGATGATGTCCAGAGAGACTTTGACAGATTTGACAAGTGGACCAGTGTGAAATTCATGAAGTTTAATAAGGCCAGGTGCAAGGTCCAGCACCTGGACTGAGACAAGGTCCAATACAAGTATAGACTGGGTGATGAGTAAAGTGAAAGCAGCCTTGTAGAGTAGAGTTTTGGGATACCAGTGAGTGAGAAATTGGACACAAGCCAGCAACATGCACTCATAACCCATAAATCCAATTGTGTCCTGGGCTGTAAAAAAGAAGCATGGGCAGAATTTTGAGGGCTGTGATTCTTCCCCTCTTCTCTGCCCTCACAAGAGCACACATGGAGCACTGCATCCAGCTCTGGGATTCACAAGAAAGACACGGAGCTGGTAAGAGTGGGTCCAAAGGAGGGTCACAGAAACGGTGAAAGGGTTGGAGTGCCTCTCCTATGAAAACAGATAGAGGCAGTTGGAGTTGTTCAGCCCAGAGAAGAGAAGGCACAAAGGAGATGTTATTGCAGAAGTTGAATAAATAAAGAGGGCACATAAGAAAGATGAAGCTAGACCTTTTGTCAGGGCCTGCAGTGGCAGGACAAGGGCACCAGTTTTAAACTGAAAGAGGGGATATTTAGATTGTCTATAAAGAAGAAATTCTTTATCAAGAGGGTGGTGAGACACTGGAACAGATTGCCCAGTGAAGCTGTGAATACCCCTTCTTGGAAATATTCAAGGTCAAGTTGGATATGGCTTGGAGCAACCTGGTCTAGTAGAAGATGTCCCCGCTTATTGCAGGGGGCTTGAACTAGAGAATCTTTAAAGGTCCTTTCAACCAAACTAATCTATGTTTCTATGACTTCTTCCTTCAAATGAATGATCTAAATACTTTGTATTACTTGATCATGTTTCCTTATTATTAACTTAAGCATCAAGGTCTTTGTACAATTCTTGATGCTTCTTCATATTCCCTTCTTTTTTGAGCATGCATCTCAACATGGAAGCATATCTTTTTATATTTATATAAATAAATATTCCCATGTGGTCTGCAAACAAACCTTAATTCTCATCATCATTGACATTTATGTTTATTTTTATTCATAACATGTTTCCCTTCTTATAGGTCACTGCATAGCACCACAGCCCACTCAGCACCTCCAGCAGAGTCTCACAACAGCTGTTCTGCTGTGCCTGAGAGAGCTGTGTTCTAGACAGGAGAAATTTTTGCCTTTCCAAGTTTTTCCTTCATTCCATGATGTTATTTTTAAGAAATGTAAATAAATTAAGCATCTGCCTCTGCCAGGTCCTTGATTTTCTGCCCAGGTATTCATGATTCAATACTTAGGAAGGGGAAAAAAAAAATATATATATTTTTAGGGAAATTTAAGCAGTATTTGGAAGTATTTTCTGCACAGGAAAAAGTACATAAGTAGAATTGATTGACAGCTTAGGGCTAGGGTCAAGTCTCAAAAAGAAGTACACAGGATCTCTAACAAAAAGTCACATCTGCTGTTCCCACTATCCTATAGCATCTGGATGTGGTGTCCCACAATTGACTTAATACTCTTCCAAGATTTTGTATCGCCTTTTCATAACACAATGACAGAGGATTACTAAAAGAGTAGGAAACATGTACATGTTAGCTTCCCAAACCTTTACTTTACACACAACTACTTACATACAGATGAAAACACTAGCACTCTGTAATTGACTGCAGTGACTGTATGAATGTACTATGGTAAACACTAATCCAAAAAAAAAAAAAAA
>VXAY01000862.1:966385-990403 GCA_013399855.1 Oxyruncus cristatus
CTTTATAAATTTACAATGGTAAACACTAAACCAAAAAAAAAAAAAAAATAACCCAAACTAAAACCAGGCATAGGAGGAAGGACTTCCCTCAAGCAGATAGAAAAATAGCCTCCCTCCTGTCTGATATCAGCTATTTACAATACATAATTCAAATCCCCATGAAGACTTATCCATTTCCATTGCTTGGAAAAAAAAAAAAAAAAGAAACCAACAAGCTGTCTTCTACACAACTAACTAAAACCATAGGAACAAGCACAAAAAGAAAGTACAAAAAAATTAATACGCACAAAAATATTGCAAGTAATTAATTTATTCTGATCACAGGTCAGGCAAACTTCAGGAGCTGTTTTGTGTGTTGGTCACTCAGAGCTGATACAAGTTCTGCCCAACAATGAAAACTGTGCTATTATGAAATATTCACTCAGACTGCATAACTGACAAATATATTTTGTAACATTCAGTTCAATGATTTAAAGCCATCCCACCTTGTTAGGGGACAGAACAGATGGTAAATTAAAACAACTTAAGTGGCTTTTCTGCAGCATGCCAGTGATCTCTATCAAATTCAAAAGCTGATGTGTCTCTACTGCAGCATTCTCCCAGATGCCATTTGACAAAGCATCTTGTATCCGAACTCAGGCAGAACAGATGTTCTATATTTCTCTTTCCCATCAGTAATTCTTACAAATAAGATAGGCTACATATGAGTGAAGTGTGTGTACAAAGCTACGGATGTCCAATTTTCATTGCTTTCCCAGGAGTATAAAGCAGAAGGCGCAGATTCAACGCTGTTATCCACAAAATGTCAAGAATGAACAGCCATGGGAATTGTTATAACCATCATTCACAGAGGACACAGTACCAGGACTTTCCTGGCCCTTATCCAATTGCAAGCATTGCTACGGCTCAGGACTCTCAGGGTAGAGACAAATCTTTATCACTCCATTGCAGACTTCTTGTCAATCTCCAAGGCCACTTTAGAAACCCATACACAAAAAGGTCCAAATGAAACTGTCTGATAAGATTTAATAGTTTCCTAAAACTATTTCTAAATGTTTTTTAATAGAATATTATGGTACATAATCTTATAACAGGCACCTCTTATACTTGCTAAAAGCCTTTTGTAGGCTTGTTTGTTTTCCCAGAAAAAGGAGATAGATATGTTTTCTAAGTTTATTTGACTGCCTTCAGTCCCTTTCCATTTAAAACATATTTAAAATTGAATCAGATTTATGTCAAAAAATGGAATAACACAATCATACAGCTTTTTGTATTTAAATTAAATGGCAGAAGTGTCTGACTGAAGAAAATAGTTTAAGAGGTAGACTGTTCTTAACTTTAAAGATCTTTAAGGACAAAATGGAGTGGGAAAAGAGTATGTAAAACCTGAACTGAAAAATAGTTAGGTATAACAAAAAAAGGAAATAATAACAGAGTTATGCAAATTAAGAATTGCCTTAGCTGCAGTGTGCTCAGTTTCTTCCATCTTCATGCATGATTTTTCTTCTAGGAAACCTTCAGCTCCTATTCATATTGAAGCCAAATCTTCTGAGCAAGGGAGAGCTTCAAGGAAGTCATGTTTAACCATTGATACAGGGCTGTGTTAACTACCACTTTTATATCATCCTCTATTCAGGGCTTTAGATGTACTTCTGAGCAGCTTGAAAGTTTGAAACTGAGGAAAATCACTCAGCTGACATTTCTGGTACAATTCCCTCTCCTGGTTAGATGGCACCCTTCAAGCATGGAAAGGGGAGGTCCAGATATCAATTTTACTCATCTTTGTGCCCCTAGCTTGAACTGATCCTCTTAGAGATAAGAATCCACAGTTAATATCAGCAACTCTGAAGTAGATCCACTGATAGCTTGTACATATCTCTCCCATGTGCCTGATCAAAAGCAGCCCAAGAAGACAATGCAGTTCCAGCACTGTAGGAAGAGCTAGGACCTCTGTACAACTGCAGTGTATCAAAAGCCTAGATATCTCTCCATGGAAAGAAATCACTAATCTTGCAGAAAACTAAGTTGGAGGAGAATTTTCCATTACCATAGAGAAATACGAGCCTATGAGGCTTGAAGTTAGCTACAGATTCTATAACACACCAAAGTACATTTTATCAGGTCTTCTGTGTTTTAACAGCTTAATTAATTTTATTAAATTGCATTTCAAGTGCAGTATTTATCTTAATACAACACAAGATAGATTCATCTTTCCTGTGCATGAGAGTGAAGGACTCACAATACCACACATACCATAAGGCAAGGAAAGAACAGCCTCCAGTGCAATGTGAAAAGACATAGGTGACAATGGCTGCTGGGCAGCAAAATATTTGAGATTCTGTTTTTGCTATGTCCCTGTCTTAGGAAATTGCAAGTTTGCTGCTTCTCACCTACTGTGTTCTTCTTTGACAGTCTTCCATCTGCTTTACTCCTTAGGTTGTTTATTCTTTCACACCTGTTAGTTTATCTGCTGTCTTCTTTGTCAGCTAGAACATATCTTGGATGAGTGATGGCAAACTAAAGCTCAGTAGGGACAAAATAGACCTCTTGTTGCTCTCACACCAATGCCTTCTGTAGTTTTTCACTTCTTTTGGCAAACCCTCTGTTTTTCCCATTATTTAATTTTGCAGCACAACAAAGCCTCACACTTTTGTTCATATCTCATTCACCAAACTTTTACCAGCTTAAAGGCTACCTAAAAGTTTTCTTTGTCCGATGGCTTTTAGCACTTGCCCACACTCTAAATGTTAAAACTTTGTCTCAGAACTCACAATAATGCTTTCTGGAAACTCTAATAAACATCTGTTCAATCTCTGTCTTTTTTCCAATCACATCCTTCCTCCAAACCTCTACAGTACTTTACACCACATTACCATATTAGATGAGATCTGGTCTTAAAGGTTTACCAACTTAAATTATCCCTTGGACCTTGCCTCCTGTCACAACAGCTTAGTCAGAAACGCCTATTTGTCCCCTTCTCCTGCTTTCACACTCCCACCACACTGCCCACTCTGCCCAAAAAAAAAAAAAAAAGCAATCTTCACACTCCAATATGCCATCCCCCTCCCCCCCACACATACTTATTCAAAATCCTCTTGAGACTTATTTCTGGTGACTCTTAAAAAAAGTCACACTTCTTCAACCCCAATATTTAGCTGAGAGCATCCTGAAGATCTACAGGGAAAATTTAGCTACAGATATGCTCCTCTTGCCATTCTGCCAGACTTTCTCCTTATAGTCTTCTCAAAGTCTCTGCTCCATCCTCATGTCCTCTGTGAATGATGCAGTTCTCACCTCTTCTGTGCAGTCACTACTTTGGCAGTATATAAATCTGTCTAGAAGACATACTTCTGTCATGCTGCTTATCCTATCTCAAAACTGATTTGTAAATCAGTTAAATTGTTATAAAGCTCACTCCCCTCATTGGTACTTAAAGTTCCCAAAAGCAGAGACAATTCCCCAATTCTGTAGGGATCAGGGAGATACAATGTGCATTTCAAGTCAAACATGTCTATATTTTCCCTCCTTTTTTGCATTATATAATTATTAAACTTATTTTTAAAGAGCTAAACAGATATTGCATAGTCAATGAGAAATAAAACAGCAGACAAATCAAATTGCATTCCCAACTGCAAAGGTAGATACCTTTTAAAAATCAAACTCACAAATGCTCCAGAAAGATTAACAGAAACAAGCAAGTGTTCCTTTAATACAGGATAGACAGTGGCTTTAGATTAAGAAAATATATGTTTAATTTTATAGAAAAAAAGACATCAGTAAACAATCAGCTAATGAGTGAGAAGTATGATACACCCTTGGACTACAATGGATACACTTATGGTTTTTTCAGTCTTCCAATCTGAAAGCTGCTTACATCTACTAAGAGTAAAGTAAAAAGTCCTTTCTTTTTTTACATTGTAAATGCCCACAGCTACTCCCACAATCAAGACCAAGAGTAAACTTGTATAGCAATTCAGAACAGATTTCCTTGCTACAGCAAATTCAGTGCCTGCTGTCACTGCAGCACTCCAGAGAAGTCGTTACTCAAGTGACAACTTAGAATAAATTTTGAAATAATTTTATTACACATTACAATTAAAATCCAGTAGTTATGTTCACTATTTCTGGAAGATCTCTCTGTAAAGTCTCCATAAATTTCTTAGTTGTTGGGAACTGCTTTCCTGTTTAATCTCGGCGAGAATAATGACTGCAAAGTATCCCAGTCCTCCCATAAGCTCTTTCACAATGCACCTAAGAAATTGTTTATACTCAGAAATTATCACTACCTCAAAGCAGACGCTAAGTTGATACTACCTGTGAGCAGAGTCAGTACAAAGGAAAGCATTTCAGTTTTCTGCAGCCATTAGACCACTTTTAAGAGATCTTCATGAAGAGCACATGGATTCAATACACACACCTAACCTTTTCCTAACAGAGAAACTCAGGGATTAATTCACAGCTTCCCATGGGCAGGCAGGTGTTCAGCCATCTCCAAGAGAGTATGGCTCCATCACGTGTAATGGCTATGTGGGAAAACAAACACCATCACTCTAGATGTCCTCCCCTTCTTCCCCGCACTTTATATACTGAGCTTGAGGTCATATGGTCTGGAATATCCCTTTGATCAGTTTGGATAACCTGTCCCAACTCTGCCTCCTCCCAACTTCCTTGACAGTGTGGCAGTACAAAAAGCAGAAAAGGCCTTTATTCAATGTAAATGCTGCTCAGCAATAACAAAACTTCTCTTATTATCAACCCTGCGTTCAGCACAAACCTAAAACATAGCCCTGTACTAGTCACTGTGAAGAAAATTAACTCTAGCCCAGATGAAATCAGCACACCACCTCATAACTCCCTCAGTAGTGTCATGAGATGCTCACAAGAAAGAAAACCCATTTCTTCCTTGCAAAAAGAAAATATTTCTAAGGAAAACCATTAGAATTATTCATTTACCTGTTGACCCTCTTCCTAACCAGCTCTGAGACATCACTGAAAATCATGGGAAATAGCCATAATCCTAATGAGATCTTCTAGTACATAAGTTATCAGCAGAGGGAGAGAGTACAGCTCCATAACTAAGAGAGCAACAATTCACTAAAAAAAATCCACGCTCCTGCTCACATCAGTTTACAGTGAACAGGCATTCATCATGCTTGACTTTTTTTAAAGAAATGCAAGCAGATGGCTGCTATTTATTTTAAAGACTCAGCATGGAGTTTTCCGTTCAGTGACTGTCCCTTAACAAGACCTGAAAGCAGCAGGCAGTGGAGTCAAAAATGACCTGATCATCATCTTCCTCCCAGCATGCAGTAATGTTAGATGAAAAAACACTGATTTTGAACTTACAACATTAAAACAACAAATCTATTAACTGTGATCAAAGCAAGATGAACTCAAACAAGAGAGACTCTACAGCTCCTCAGGTACTTTGACTTCAGTGCTGTTTGGGATGAGACCAAGAAAGGTAGAGCTCTTTACCATTGTTATTCCTTGGAGCTTATGGTTATATGCATCATGGCATATAACCATAGCGTTATATGGGAATAGTTATATGAGAAAGAAGCATTAACTAGGCAGAACACTAACTGTCAGTGCCTTTTAGGGCAGGGCTAGGATTTGTGACCTTTTACCACAGGTTAACAAACTACTGCATGGTATCTGAGCCACATGAGATGGTCCAGTTGCCCCTGGCTCTGCTATGGCAGCTGAGAGGACATCCAGTAACTGTTAGTGGACAACTCTCCAGCCAAAGAAATTTAATCTTGAGGTGAGTGCATTAATAACGACAGACAGAGTTTCAACAGGAGCTGACACTTGAAACATTCCAATTTATTAATGACACTAATCAAATTTTTCTTCTTCTCTACAGTGCTTTAGGCCATTAGCAATGCACACACATGAGGACAGTGCTGCCATGCCATGGTAACATTGCTGATGCTACAGACTGCATGTTTGTACAAAGGCATTATGTAACATTGCTCCTGGCAACAGAGACAGCAAAATCTATATCGCATGCCCACAGTCACATCCTGTAACCATTGGAACATAAGAAAAAGCAGTAGACTAAGAAGTTGTCAGACAGCTACTGCCACAGCTCACATCACACAAACAAATGCTGCCTGATGTCACAGCAGATTTCATGTATCAGAAGGATTATCCCTACAGTGTAAACTTAAACAGCTTTGATCTGTTAGAGCAATATACTGGGGTCAAATTCAAAAGGAAAAAGTGTCTTCTCCTCAGCTTTGTTATGTGTAGATGAGCTACAAACAAGACTTCATAAAGATTTTTATTGGCCTTTTACTCTTTCAAGAGTACCCAACATCAGTGTTACCAATATAGCTTCCCTATTACTAAGTACAGAGCACTAATGATACAGTCTTTTGTACCAGAGAACTTCTGTTGTCAGCTACAGTTTCACAGCCATCCCCCCCAGTAGCAATTCACTTCATGTTGCATGAGTTTTTTAAAAAGTGTATGCAAGACTTGCTTTCTAGCTGTTGTAAAGCCACAGGAGGTTCATATCATATGCAGGAAAGAAATTATGAATTGAAAAAAGCATAGATATGACAGAACATCCATTGACTTCACATGAGTAACACTAAATATCTCTAGTATGATAGCATATATTGGTATCTAGATTGTGCAGATATCCAGAACTCATCTATTTTATATATGGTTTTTTATTGAATTTTTAACCTGGAGGAATGCATCTGTGTCTTTCTCCCTGTCTCCTCATCATGTTTTGTATCCTTTACTTGGCTCTCTTTCATAGCATTTTTTGCTTTCAACAATATAGTATATTCCAATGATATTTAAAAAGCCTTTATTTGCACAATCCAGTCATCTCTACAGAAACCAGAAAGAGCAATATAATTACTGATGTATGAATTACAGCAAGTGTCAGCCTGACCTTCACATCAGATACTTCCCCATGTCCTTATTAATTACTTATTCCCGGTCATAGCTATGAACCTTCCAGTAATTAATTTTTTTATGTTTTACTCTTCAACTCCTCTGAGTTACTCTTCCTTTTTACTTTTCAATCTGTAGTATCACCACTGGAAAATTTTATGTTCAGATGAAGGTATTTTTCTTTCTTTCCTTTGCAGTAATCCCTTCCCAACCCTCACATTATTTTTATGCTCTACCTACAAGGTGCACAGTTTGTGGTTTATCAGACACAAAAGGTACTTTTTTTAGGAACACAAAAAAGTCTTTATGGAATCCTCACATTAAGTCTCAGCTTGTGTTGCACTCCAATGTCAGCATGAAGTGTCAAGTACGTGGGGACAAGAACCCAGTCATGTGCCAACATAGTAAGGTCCAACTACTACAAGCCCAAGAGGTCAATAATTTACTGATGCAAGTTCCAGTGCTGATGCTAACAGCAGACTTGTTCAAGAAGTTTTACCTAGAATAGGTTCATGTATCTACTTGTATTTTAAATATGACACTGTGTAAATATGCAGTCTGTTATGGAAACTTTAAGTGTCGCTATCCAAAAAATAAACACATGCAAAACAAGACTTGTAATCCACATAACTCTTAAGGATGTATAAGTTCTCAACAACATTTCTGCTTTCAATTAACACAGCAATTTTGAAGAAAAGTTTGGATTCAGAGAGCAACCAGAGGAATCTCTCAGAAAAGTCAAGTATTTATACAGCAGAACAAACCAAAGTGTTCTTTATATTGGTTATGAAACAATGAGGACATTTTAATAAATGAGACTAAACCAAAGAAATACAAAAGAAAAAGCATCTACTTGTAAGCAGAATAAATCTCCAAGTCAGTTTGACTTTAGAAAATTATGTAAGAGGAATACTGCACATTACTGAGTGTAACCCACTCAGACTATTCAACTGATAATGAATATAAGAGTGATGACAACACAAATCAAGATTTCAAGTAAGGAAAAAGGGAAAGAAAGAAGATTACAGGAGATGAAGTCATGGAAGTCCTGAGGGTCCCAAGTTACAACAAAATTTGACTTTACATACAGCATCTGTTCCCTAAGATGAGATTATTCAAAGTTCAGACTGGAAGAGTATTGTAATAGAGCTCTCAGTATAGAAACACAGTACATGTTCATTACATTGATGGCTTTATAATAGCTCAAACATCCTAGACTTCCTTCTTGATATCTCTTATAAAGTCTGAAAAGCAACAGAACCTTGTACTTTCAAAGAAAGCTAAACACATATATCTTCAAATATTAAACAAAACATTATATGATGTTTTGAACATTACAGTCAATTTTCCCACTGTTTAGAGATGACAAAATCCCTATTTTGAGCTCCACTCCACATACAACACCACAGTCCTATGGCATATAGCAGATGACTGTTTTTCACCAGCAGTGAGGTTTAAGTACATGCTAAAATGTTGTGGAATAGCCACCTTACCAATAACAAAAAATACTTCCTTATGTAAGACTTAAAGACTGTTCCATCTTTTGTAAGCATTGATGTTTATTTATTTATATTCAGGTGAATTCAGTGGCTACCAGCCACTAATTTTTTTTTTGCCCCTACCTATGAATAAATACAGCAGTAGAACTAACACATGCCTTTAGCTGCAAAATCAATTCAGTAATGTACAGTTCTTACAGTAAGATGCTAAAATCAAGTACCTTTGTGGTAGTATTTTCTTAAAAATCCTAATATTAAGTGGTTTTAAAATAGGACAGCTGCTTTGTGACAGAGCTGCTTTGTGTTATTTCAAAAAACAGCTATCTTTAATGGTAGCATGAGGCCCAGAACCACCAGCAGGCAACATTAACTGATTGATTTTGACTCTCTTTGGGTCTGGAAACAGAGAGGGTACACAAGTGCAGCAAATGTTGTTTCTAGATTAGCATGCTATTAGAATAAAATTAGACAACAGGTCTCCCCCAACATGGGGATTGCCACATTCCACTTCACTGTGCAACCTGCACCTGCCCACAGCTTCACTCTCCTCCAGAACACTTCTCACAAGGAAAAGCCAAATATCCAAGTGTAAAAAATTCTTCTTTCACAATGCAGACAAGGCTAAATGTAGTCATACTATTGTTCATGTACTTTACCATCCATTTATCTCATCTAGAAAGAATTGCATTTTACTAGTAATTCTTCATAAAGCACAGTTCTGATACATTTTTGGAACAGAATACTTCCTTATGCAAAGGAGTTATTTTTTTTTCCTTTTACACCCTCAAGTAAAAAAGCTAAGATGCTGTCCGTCTAACGTCTATCTCAAGCTATGTGGGTTTTTTTTTTTTATTCCCCTATACGTTGCCTTGAATAGATATATTCATGTTTGAGATGTAATTAGATAACAATTACCCAATGGGAACACATAGTGAAAATGGACCCAGACTACTCTGCAAAGAGCACAGAAAGAAGCAAGTTATAAAAAGGGACATTCTGTTTAGGTAGAGAAATTTCACCATGGCAGTGGTCAAGTATTGGCATAGGTTGCCCAGAGAGGTTGTGGAAACACTATTCCTGGAAACAACCAGAATTCATCTGGACAAACCCCAGACTTTCCAGGCAAGTTCTGAGCATCTCCAACCTCACCTTTTGAATGAGGTTCAAAGAAAACTCCAAAGCTCCTTTTCAAGTTATATTGTTCTACAATTCTATAACTGACAGGTAAATCAAAGGACCATTTTGGCCCACAAAGAAATCAAACAGCTGCAATCTAATTAAGAAGAGGTTACAGCTTTTTGAATTCTAATTTTTGAGTTAGACACTCCTGAAAGTGTGCAGCACCTTTTTCACAATCCTTCAAAGAGCAGCACATGTGAGACATTATCACACTCTCAAATCAGACTTTAGGCCTTGCTTTCTTTACAAGTTAGCTTTCATTTGGTCTTTCTTTATAGTCCTATTGATGTTGAAATAAGCAGCCTACAGCTTTTAAATAACAAGTTAAAAGTGCATTGTAGGTGGTGCTGGTTATTTTAACTTATGGTTTCTTTTCACAAGATAGATGCTGGCAATTCCTCAGCATTTGCAGCCATGATCACTTTTAAAAATATAAGATCCAAAGTATGTAACACCTACATACTCGTTTCCTGATACCTAATGGTAAAGTTATTATGCAAATGGTGAAGTTGTTTATACAACAAATAATTCTGGCAGCTAGAAAAAGAATTAATTATGTATAACAGAATTTTCTCCACAGTTGAGCAAAGCCGCAAAAGTATGATCCCTAGAAGAGGGGGCATTAGAAACAGGTCCTCAAGTACACAGCTGGGAGCAGTGGTTGAGCACCTGTGCTTCAGAAACCAAACAGCTGGTACTCTATGCACCCCAACCTGCAGCTGCACATCAGAAACAGTTGAGAGAAATGCAGATGCTGAAAATATTTCATTGGCTGAGTTTGAAACTTCTTACAGCTCTTTTCCTGCAATCTTACAATACCTTCAGTTCTCTTGAGTTGAACATGGAACAAAAACTGCCCAGCCCAAAACTTTGTTCAGTATAACAAAAACGGAGTCACGATTGGCAAGACATAACTTGTTAAGGCATTGCCAGTAGATTCAAAGACAAGTAATGATTTTAATGAGATGCTGTTGTAGTTCAGAATACTAATCACTTCTCACACTGAAACAAATAGCCCATGTATGCCCAGAAAAGCAGCATGAGCCAACTATAACAAACAGAAATAGCAAAATTTAAATTTGGAATTTCAGGGTAATTCATTGACCTACCCTTTCCCAAGGAGCCTTTGAACAACTGTCATAGCTAAAACATGTTAAAAGAGGCAAATATTTTAAGAATGCTCACTTTGCTCCTTTGTACAATTAACCATCTGTGCTAAGTGGTCCTTAACTGATAGTCTATCTACATAAAAGGTACTAGAAATCTTCCCTGTTTAGTCCTCTGAGCAGATGTCTCCTCCAGAGTTAGACAAAAGTGGGAAAAAGTGCCAAAAACCCTACACACATCTAAGACAGGAGTTCTACTTCTGGTTCTGTTTTCCCTTTTCACAAATTCACAGAATGGGTAAGGATGGAACGAACCGCAGTGTGGTATCTGGTCCAACCCCCCTGCTCGGTCAGGGTCATCCTGGAACACATGGCACAGGATTGCATCCAGATGACTCTTAAATGTCTGTGGAGAAGGAGACTCCACAATCTCTCTGGGCAACCTGTTCAGTGCAGTCACCTGCACAGTAAAGAAGTTCTTCCTCATATTCAGGTGGAACTTCCTGTGCATCCATTGCTGCCCATTGCCTCCTGTCCTATTCCTTGGCACCACCGAGAAGAGCCTGGCTCCATCGTCTTGTCAGCCTCCTTTTCCAGACTCAGACACTGGTGAAGTCCCCTCTCAGTTGTCTCTTCTTGAGGCTAAATAGGCCCAATTCTCTCAGCCTTTCCTCTTAAGAGAGATGCTCCTTGTCCTCTCATCTTTGTGACCTCCACTTCTAGGATAATAGAAAATGTAAAGGAGAAGAATTATGTGAATGTTTGGAATCACAATGTTCTCTAAAGTTTGGAAAGATCCTCCTGACACTAAGTAGAGAACTGCACCTTCAAAAGAACTCTAATTCTTAAGATTTTGTACTTTCACAGCACAAATTTCAGCTCTCTTCTAGATACATAGATTTGATGACTTGATTACAATGCCCAAAAATAGCCTCTATTTAAGGGAAATGATGGAAAGACAAAATCTTATCTTTAGCTGTTTCCAGATTTGCACGAGTGTCTTAATTAGAATTGGTGCATTCAAACTTGGCACCCTGTGGTTTTCCTGTGCATTTCTTAGCAATATATTCATTGCTTTTTTCTCAAGGCTGTGTTTGTATGTTTTACTACAACAGGGACACAATAATGTCATGAAGAGTCTCAAAGCACATAAAGGGGTTTAATCTTCATTTTCTAATCTCTGAAAACGAAAAGAGAACAATTTATCATTAACTTCTGCCCATTCTGAGACTACAAACTCAATTGGCACAGTACAACACAAAAGTATGACTGCTGTAGCAAAAAGTAACTCCAAGAAATCACCTGGATTTCTTCCAGTTAATCTAATACTCAAGAATATTTAACAGGTTTGCTGTTGTGTGGGGGTTTTTTTCTTTTAAAAAAGATTTCACTACTTTCCAATATTGGATGATAAATTTAAAACACATTTTAAAAGGTTACGGAAACATTTTTCAACCTGCTGTGAGGAATATTTTGCAAGCAAAATGCTATTACTGAATTACTCCATGCACTTTCACTTCCAAGTCTCTTCTAATCTGGATGTGTCTTGTCTGAACTGCAACTGCCAGTTTCTTTCAAATTGCCATAGGAATGGCACTTGAGACTTGGCCGGTCCCCCCTGTCCTTCACTGAGCAATATTGCTAAGGCAGCCAGTTGTCTCTGAGTGAAGGTCAGTGTGCAGACAATGCCAGTGTAAGTTTGAGGTAACGAGGCAGTGACTTCAAGCTTAGAGTATAAGGCTAATGCAGCATTTTAATTCATTCATCTCACTTATCAGTCTTCAATTTATTTTTTCTGAGCACGATGGTCCTGCTATCCTGAGCAGAGACACAGCCCATCAATACACCACACTTCCCTTCCAGGTTTGCATCTCTTCTTTTCCCTTTGGTAGGGCTGGCAACCACAGGTCCTTTCAGAATCACAAGACTTCATTTGTGTGAAGTAAAGAACATTTCTGAATTTGCAGAAGCAGATCCCTTTGGTCAGCTACGAAAGCTATCACAGTAATGGAGGCAATCGGCAAAAGTTACACAAACTTACATTTCTTCCCTTTTTAGTATCACTTACTGCAAATCAGCTCTAAATAAAAAAAAAAGAAAAAAAAAGAAAAGAAAAAAAAAGAAAAAAAAACCACAAAATTTTTAATTTCTTGCTAACTTCTGGAACACTATCAGAAGTTATTCAGATGGACAAAATGTTCAAACACAAAATGAATTATTTACTGTAACTGAGTCAGGTATGCACTTCAGGAAGCTTCAGTAATACATTAACTCATTCTCATTTTGAAGTGAATGCTTTTTGCTTACAGAATAATAATTATGTAAGTATAATCCTGATGATACAGAACCTAATCTTAGAGGGGTTATTTTGAGCATCTCCAAATTTGATTGCATAGAAATCATTAGGCCATAAAAAGGAACTATTAATTTCAGTCTATATTCAGGCTCAGACTTTGAAACTGTTCCCTCGCTTCTTTACTTCCAGTATAAAGTTCTAAACCAACCTTCATCTAACAAAAGTCTTTGCCTGGTTTCAATGTTTATTTCTTTCTAAATCAAACCATCCATGCAAGCAAGCCTAAAAACGCAGGGAGAAGAAAAGCATGTCTTTTTACAGAGGAAAGTGTTGCAAACAAACATGAATCTGTTTTTTACAGCTGCCAGGCTCCACACAGGAACATTCAGGATGTTAAAAATATGTCTGAGTATCAAAGTTCAAGACTCACAGAATAAAGACAAGCCTTAAGTGAACACACCCAAAAGGTTTTGCAAGCAAAACAAACCTCAACTTTGCTCTCTGGTTAACAATAAAACCAAGTAAATCAAAGCATCCATTCTCATGTGATGCATGAAAGACTTTCCAGTGAAGTCTACTTCATTACTAATAACAGAAGCTGGTTTTAGAGTACACATTTGCCTACACAGCACTCCAGTTGAAGGCTCTTTTCCTTGAAAGGGGTAAATATTCATTTTATGAGTTCCATTAAACATAAGTCAAATCAAGTTTGAAAGATAACATTGAATTGTTTACAATTGTAAAAGCATATTATTGTTTGTGAATTTCTAAAGTTATGGAGAAGCAAACTGTGAGGAGTAGATGTGTCTTTCATCTTAACACTAGATTATCCAAGTTCATTTTCAGTCCTAACACTGCATTAACAAGGAGTTTTACATGAATATAGAACATGTATGTTAATATGATCTAGCTCAAGTAAAGCCAGCAGAGCTTTAGTTATAAGAATGCATTTGCTTTCAAAAATTAAATCTTTATCAAAGAATTTTTTTGCACCCATCAGAAAGGTCTGTTTTATCTTAATTTTCATATTGTTGACAACACCATTTCCAGAACACTACTAACAATAACATATCATCTTGAAAGCAATATATATTTTTTTATAATTTCACTAGCATTTGTTTGATTAAAAATACATTTCAGTATTTTAAATGCATATACATCTGGGGATGGCAGAGAGAAGTGACCTTTGGCAGCCCCATCTGCACATACATCTGCTCTATTTAGTGCAAGTAAATGTTTACTCCCTATCGTGTCTTGTAATATCAAATAATTCATCACTTGTGCAAAATAAAGCCAGTAAGGATTCCCTCATCAATAGAAAGAACATTCCTGGCCCATACACTCACACTGCTTTTATTAAAAAGAACAGAACAACACTCCCTCAAAAAAAAAAAAGACACCCAAGAGGGTCTTATTCCCAGCAGGGGGAAAAAAAAATACACCAATTTGTCAATTTTTCTCTTATTTAAAAGTGACACAAAAGCAACTTTTAAAGTTGGTGATCTCTTGGGCTAAGTTGGACTCCTACATAAGTATTCTTTTGTTGGATCAGATTCTTATTGAAAGATCCAGGGAAATTTTTAGAAAAATATGTAGATTCATGGTTGATAGGGAAAATAAGTATATTTTACAGGTTATTTAGAAGTAAGAAGAGTTTATAGCATATCTACAGAACAAGAAACCAAAATTAGCACAGCACTCCTCTGAATATACCTTCTGCTTCTCAACAGGAATATACATCCCAAGCACTATCTGCTATGATGCATCTCTAACAATTCGATTGTCTAAGCTCCCCCATTCAAAGTTCTACAGGGACAGGGACAGTGCCTCATGTTATGTAGATGTAGCCTAAACGTTAGCATCTAGAAAAGAGAGATTTATTACAGGTATTTGTAAAGATAGAAGATAGAACAGCAGCTTCATCCACTGTGTTTCTTCTGATAAACCAACACAAGAGTCTTGCACTAGGTTTAGGCTTCTTTTTAGGAAAGCTGCAGGGACCAAGCATGGCTATAGTTCTGTTCTTACCAATAGTCACAGTATTTGTTATGGTATTTTTATTATTATGCCTGATACAGCAAAGACGGAGTTGTAGCTTAACAACAAATGATTTTTCCTAGTCATAAACCAGTAGAAACACCATGAGGCCTTCAGAAATGAACCATTCAAAAGCAGAACAGTGGCCATACTCCAGGAGATTTAAGATACCATATGTAGTGATCCATAAGTGTTAAGAGAACAAGGAATTATAATTATACATACTATAAGTATAATCAAATCTACAGTGATTATGATACTGTCCACAAACAGCATGTTTGTCATCACGACTGACAGTCATGTACCTTCTCAAATCATAATATTTGCTTAATAGAAAACATTTTCTATCTGGGACAAGAGGCTGTTCTCTAACTATATTCACGCCTGGTTTGAGCTTCTGAAACAAGCATTTGGGAGCATCTTTCAGTTCTAATGTACATCTTTACAAGCCTGGCTAAGAAAACTAAACCAAACCACTTCTTTGTTGCCCAGAAAAGTTGAGGATTCCCCATCCTCAGAAGTGTTCAAAGGCAGGCTGGATAAGGCCTTGAGCAACCTAGTCTGGTGGAGGGCGTCCCTGCCCATCACAAGCGGGTTGGAACTAGATGATCTTTAAGGTCTCTTCCAGCCCAAACCATTCCATGATTCTCTTAATGTATTTCATGGGCAAACAGTTCACTGGATGCCACTCACATAAATCACTTCAGAAGGTTCAGTCTGAACATTAGACACAGACTCTTGATTAGCATTAATGCAGCCCTGGAACAGGTTAATCAGGATTGTCATGGAATTTCCAGTACTGAAGGCTCTCAGGTTTCAGCTAGACAAAACCACAACTGAGCTGACCTAATACTGACCAGAGTCCTGCACTGAGCATGAGTTCAGACTAAATGACCTACCCAGGTCCCTTTTAACAAATCTTCCACACTCTCAAAAATTCATAAGTAATAACTTGATGCAGAAAGCTTATGATAATTATACACAAAACATTCCAATAAGATATATTCTAGCTTTTAATTTCTGACTTGGAACAAATTTTTAGTATAAGATCCTGCTCCCCACCATTAGTTTGAACTTCTTGAGAGCACACAAGTCATTAAGATTATATTTTATTATTGAAACAAACTGTTTTCACATAGCAATGATCATCAAGCTCCAGGACATTGTTCACTACATTATTTATAGTGTGAGTCTCAGTAGCTTCAAGTGCACTGGACATAACACATCTCTCTTAAGGGTAGATTGGTCAACTGTGCAATTTTGCCTGGAAGAACCCTGTCTAGCACTTCTGTTTAGGCAGTTGACTTTCAAATGCCACTTTGAGTTGCAAAGTGCTTGGAAGCAGCTTTCCAACAAACTATCTTCAAAAATTTTTTATCCTCCTGGAAAAAAGGGTCATGAATTCCTTTCAAACCTCAGCTTTGATCATTCTAGCCTCCACAATCAGAGTATTCTGTGGCAAACATTTTAAACCCAGAAACAGATAAAGAAATGAACGCGCACTCAGCTCCTGGATGCAAAGAAATCCTGAATCTTAATGATTGCAGTAAAGTACAGGAAAGGAAGACAGTAGAAGGAAGAGTGCAGGGACTACAGTTACCATCCTCTATGCACCTCCCGCCTTAGCACCTACACACCAACTAGGAGACACAGCTGGCCAGCAGCTGCTGATTCACAGGTGGCCTCTCTCACCTATTTTGTTTTTTTGCTAGAATGCAGAGTGAAATAACCTCCATGGATTTTTACACCTTTAAAAAAGGACAACTCAAAAAAAAATTAAAATTATGGGACACAAGTTTCAAGACTTCTCTGCCAAAGCACATGCCTTATGACTCTCTCTCCAGCTCCAGCAATTCCAGTGAAGAAACTACTTACGAAAGATAAGGCACTGGTCACAAAACCTTTTGAGGACTTTTGCATTACCTTTTTTTGCCTCTTTTTTTTAAATGAAAATTAGAAGAGTGAAAGACCAACATTTCTACAGATACAGGAGATAACACATCATGAGAAACAGCAGACTGTATCACATCACCACCAACACACCTTATTCATGCATTTACAAAGACTTTAAGCCGTATGTCTAAAAGACAACTGCAAACAGGCAAGTTTCATCCCGCTTAAATTGACTGTTACAATAATACTCCTTCACTATACCAAAAGTTGAGTCTATAAGCATTTCACACTGACTCAAGCAGAGCAGTGACGCATTTTCTACATTAAAACACTTAATAGGAAGAGGCAAGCCTACTGCTTTTGGGTAATTCAATTTTTATTGCTTCTAAAAATCCTTTCATCCATTTGCCTCTTACTTGACTTTCATGCAGCTAAGGTTTGTTCTTTCTTCTGTCTCCATGTCAAGTCATATTTGCAACTACCTTTGGAGATAACCCAGCCATGATATAATTAAGTTAAAAACCTTTAACAACGGGAATTTGCTCACACATTTCTGAAAAGCAGTGTTGTTCTTGTTGCCCAGTTCTAATGGGAAGTGTCCATCATATCACCACTTGTTATTAGTCACAGGTGCATGAAAACCTGCATTCAAAAGGGAACTTTGCTATTTACATTTTCTGTAAACTCAGTTTGCTTGTAGGCACCCATTACACTTCCATAAGAAAAAAAAATCCCATTTTGAGATCCCAGGAATACCCCAAATAGGGCATACAATGATCAACGTTTGATCATTTCCCTGTGTACCATGGTTTTACCCCGGCTGGCAACCAAGCTCCACACAGTGGGATGGGGAAGAAAATTGAAAGGGTAAAAGTAAGAAAACTCATGGGTTGAGATAAACACAGTTTACCAGGTAACATAACAGGCCCATGTACAAGCAAAGCAATCCAAGTAATTCATTCACCACTTCCCATGGGCAGACAGGTGTTCAGTCACCTCCAGGAAAGCAGAACTCCATCACACTTGGTGACTCGGGAAGATGTACTCCATCACTCCGAACATCCTTCCCTTCTTGCTTCTTCCCAATTTATATGCTGAACATGGTGCCATGTGATATGATAAATCCCTTTGATCAGCTGGGGTCAGCTAAGTCCCATCCCAGCTTCTTGTGCACCCACAACCTCTCTGCTGGTGGGGTGGGGTCAGAAGCAGAGTAGGCCTTGCGCTGTTCAGCAGTAACAAAAGCTTTCCTCATCCCTTTGTTATCAACACTGTTTCCAGCACAAATCCAAAACACAGCCCCACACCAGCCACTGAGAAGAAAATTAACTATACACCAGCCAAAACCAGCACACTGTGGTTGTCTTAGTGGATGTTTCCACTGTCATTTGCTCCTGGGCTTCCACAGCACACTTCTACTTGCATATTCCAACCATTTTTAGAAAAAGTCTGAATATTCCAACAACTTTAAAAAAAAAAAAAGGCCTCCAAGTCTGCTCTTATTTAATTAACCGGATTGATTTTTTTTTTCCCACTATATAATTTATTTAAAGCAAATGCAGTTAATCAATCTGGGAGAACCTTTGAGAAGCCTCTTGCTTTTCCATACAGACACACACTTGCATGGTTTTCTAGCACTCATGAAGACCATAACCTCCAAACAATGCAGTGTATCCAGCAGTAAGGAAACTTCTTAAAAACTGTCATTTACACAAATAATAGCAGCTACAGTTATACTAAAGATATAATGTTACAAGAGCTAACCATATCTAAAATTAGGCCATGAGCTCATTACAACCAAGTCAGAAATAAGTGCTTGGAAAAATATTGCACACTGTCACGGGTACAGCACATACAGAGAGAACTAATGCCTCATTCTAAAGCAGCTAGTCATTGCTACTTAGTTTTATTAGTCTTCACCATGATTCAGGACACAGCAATGTTAGGAACTGCACAGACATAGAATTAAATAAATTCACCGAAGCAGGAAACCTACAGTAAAAGGAGATATTAGCTATTAAGAGGAACTTGGCAGAAATTGTGAGGGATTTGTTGTCATTCAGTTTTGACTAGAGAAACATCCTTATTGTCATGGTAATACTTGGTTTAGATTTACTCACGTGCTGTGTAAATCACTTTACATGAACATATGTAACCACAACTGCCCATCCAAATAGATGTAAACTTACCAAATCAAGGTAACAATGGCAAATACCCACTTTAACTTCTAATTTAAAGACTACCAGGTGCAAACAAATGGGGGGTCAGGCTCATGATCTCTAGTCATACATTTTTTATTCAGTAATACTACAGAATTGTAGTTCTTTCTTTTGTGGTGTTAAGTAGCTACTGAAGTTCTGAAATTAGTTACAAATGGCTTCATCCTCTAGAATAAGGGCACCATGAGTTTAGAATGTTAATTCCTGTACCTTTTCAAAAACCACAGAAAATATCAGGAAGAAATTTAGTCACTTGGAAGCCATTTTAAATACAGAAGGCAAGTGCTGCCTCACACAACCTAAAGATTAGACTTGCATGTTAATCAAATGCTACTATAACAAAAACATGTAAGTAGAACAAATATTGTATTTTTTCCACACCTCTTGTTTGAGGTCTACAAGGGGTTTTTTTTAATTGCAAAATGAAAGACTAATAGAGAGAAGTTCTACTGTGACTTTAGTTCTACATTGGCAGAGACAAGAGATTAGCCTGTCAACTGTTTCTTCATCTGCTTATAAGCATATTACAAATTTAGTTGTGATATAAATTAGTTCTCATGTTACTTTCTTTTATAGTTATTTGCTCTTAAGCTACATTTCATTTTTCATACGGCTATTGTATTTTACTATTGCTTTAAAAAGATAACTTTCTGACTATGCTGGACTATAGTGATACTACAACTTTCGGTTGGACAAATATGCATTTCACTGTAAATGAGAGTATCAGTACTTCTCACCAGTTTAATTATAATGCGATAGCTTTCCAAGAAGAGGAACTGAAATGCTAGTTAGCACTTTTTTGACAAGCATTTCAGTTTATACAAGAGTTTGCTTGCAACAAAAAGGATTAATATAGCTCTCCTTTTCTGCAGTTGCATTTCAGCTTTCTGTTGTATTATCTTAATACAGAGCTTGTCTCTTTTTGAAAAGCCAATGTAGTGGTATATGCACTAATTCTTCTAGCTTCTTATTCCTTGAACAAAAATAAGTCACTGAAATTATGAATTATGCAACAGAGCTTAATAACTTTTTCCTACTGATCTCCAGTTAAAACTTCCAGTTTGATATGCTTTCTTGTGCAATAAATTGGATTGATATTCATATCCTCAGTTAAATAAGCACATGACCATTTTTATCTTAAGCACATTCTTTTTCACAGAATCTGTATTTATTTCCACAGCTGTGAAATTTTTTGTGACTACATCTGTAGTTTGCTTCCTTATACCTTGGGTATAGAAAGACTTACCTACAAACAATTCAACATGAGTGACCTCTTTTTTGATATCCTGTTAAATATAGGATATCCCTGTCCAATTGTGCTACTTCACAAAGTATGTAAAGCACAAGTTTCTCATTTCTTTTTATTTCCTTCCTCCTCCTCTGCTCTGTAGGTGGCTATATTAACCTCAGATTCAATTGGCACATAAGCCATGTGCAAGACACATCATTTTTCAGACAGAGGTAGACAAAATAATACAGGCCTACCATGAATTAATAACCTGCAGTCAGCATAGTAGGTAGCTTTGAGCTAGAAACAGAAACTAGAATCAGAAACAGAGCTCAGCATGGCTTCCAAAACCTGCTCAGGTAATTCAAGTTGGCTTGTGACAACACTGGGCTGTTACTGGCCTTCCACCACTGATGTCCTGGACAATGCAGCCCCATTACAGTGCCAGCCAGCCATGACCATAAATCCTATGCAAGGCCAGCGAGGACTACTACTACTTCAACTCCAACTCAGATTGACAAAATAAAGTTATTAGGCTCTAGAACCATTCAAATCCTACCTACAGAGATCTCTATTTATTTGGAGGTCCTGGTAGGACAGGGCATACAAGAGCTGTTCTGTCAAGTCTGTTCCTCTTTCCTATTTCCCACAGAGGTATCAGTTCACAACTGACAGATCATATATACTTTGGTACTCATCTGTCTTTAGTCTTAATCCTAAAAGCAAATCAAATACAGCAATCCTTCAGCTCAAAAGTAGCCTCATTTAAGGTCATATGTTTCCCTAAAGACAGGAATGTCCTTTATTAATTTTCTAGTGCCTTCAGGACGTTAATTAAATAACCCCCCTGCACACCTTTCAGGCAGCAGTGTCAGCCACTGAGATTCTGACTCCCAGCAGAGACGGGCAGCATTAGGTATATGGCTTCAAGACTTTCTTGCCACAGGGAGAGTTAGTGGACTATCATTTAAAGCATGAAGCTGGTTATTTCATTTGTAATGCATCCTTGACTAAAATCAGCATATCTTCCAAGAAGAAGAAAAACTAAGCTGATATGCTTAAAATTTTTACTCTCAACATCTGTTACAGGGCTTAGAGGGTAGAAAATGTAAGCTTTAAGACCCTAATCAATTTCAATTTGACAAAGAAGACCTGTCTCAGAAGACTCAAGTCCCTTCAGGTTTCAAGAAAGTCAGCAGAAAGTAAAAAATCTAATTCTCTGCTCACTCTCCTCCCTCAGACGCTAAGTTGGTCGACAACTTGAGGCTTAGGCTTTGGTAGTTCCAATTGTCAGAGGACTTCCATGGACTACTTCTTTGGAATAACATAGAATGAAAGTTTAGTTATGCTGGAAGGCAAACCAGTTAGAATCTTTCAAAAGCATACATTTTCCCTGAAAATTCACAGATAATAGACCCCAATAGACCTGTATCAAAAGTTCACAATTCCATTTTCTATTAACTATTACAGAAAACCCAGGTGTTTTTATTAACAGCTGTGGGTTTGCTGCACAGGGCATGGCACACTGAGTCACAGCAAGGGTAGAAGTATTTACATCTGGATGCATTCACAAAATCTGAAGAATTAAGGGTACAGAGTTTGCATGGAGGCACATAAGAACACACAAGGTTGAGGACCACCTGAAAACTTGCAAACCTCATTGCAAACTTCTTTCAGTGGTTCCCCATAAAAAAATCTAGGAAATCGTGTATGAACTACAGATTGCTGTTTCAGTCCACTGTGTGTAACGTGTTCCTTTCACTCAGTTTCAAACTCATAGCGCTCACATTTGCAATAAACATTCACTTACCACTCAGAAACACTGTCTTACCAGCTAGAATTCTAAGAATACATGCAAAACTTCATAAATCAGGAAATTTCCACCACTGAATTTGGCACAACGTCGGGTGCACAAAGTCAAGATTTTAATTGCTAAAAGTGCAAGCACATCTCCTTTACGCCAGCTAACACAAAATCAACTTTCTGAAGACAGGGAACAGTGTCACCCTTAGCTAATTCACTGTTTAGCAAACAAGGTAGTATATTGGAGCCAGCATAATTTTACTCATCAGCACTATGGTTACTATGGTTATACACACATTTGTATCAAGACTAATACAGCCCTTAAATTTTCATGACTAGCTGCTTGTGATGAGGGCCTATTTTCTCTCTAGCTACACCACAATTCATAGGCTGCCATCTGGCCCTGTAAACGCAGCCTTACAGAAACAGAACTAAAACAAATTTTCATAGTTCATCCCCATAACAAGAAGTAAAACTGCTTATTCTACTCCCGAAGCTAGTTTTAAAACTACTTATCCCAGTGTGCATGATACTTATCATTTGTATGATATCCAGCAGGCATTATGCTGAAATGAGATTTTACTCTGTATTAGGTGATTGAATCTTGCGCAGAATTCTTGCTAGCTACCAAAAAGTGTTGGCTATTCTGTTTTGTTCCTGACTCAATAATTGAGATCAGGAGCATTTGTTTGGCATTAATATGTAGATGTGGGAGAATCTGTGCTCAAAACAAAACAGACTGTGATGAAATGTCGAGTTTGATGGACTGGAAGAGAGCCTTAAGGCTCCTCTTCAAATCCAGTTTGAGTTTTCTTCAAAGGTCAATGTCACTATGACCTATTTCAATTTTCTTCACTAGAAGGTCTCAGGAATGCTTTGAACTATTATTGGCTGATGCATTTTGAGGAAACATTAAAACTAGTGAACATTTATCACTGTATGACCAGCACAACACCTACACAGCATGTCAGTTCCTATGATTAAAGAAGATTCTCTGTATCATCTTCACATCAAAATGTAGAAGCAGCTTCAGTCTCCAAGGATTGCATAAACAACTCTATCAGTATCACCAGTCTAATGAATATTTCCCCAAATACAATGTATATCTTTTTCACATAGCTTTATTCCAAGTAACTCAATTTTTTCTGGTTTTGGATAAGCCAGTGATTTTCATACTCCAAGTGCGTACCAGTTAATGGTCATTAGAGCACTCACTTCAGAGAGATCAAACTGATACCTACTTGTGACTTTTTCCCCAGGAGACTTCCTCAAGCATCCTGTAAAAATGACATATCCTGTCAGTTCAAGTCTTATGTGACTAATGTGTCAACTTGCATCACAGATAAGATCCATAATCATCATCTAAAGATACTAAATATTAAGAATAATGATATATGTAGGTATGGAAGACTGTTAGTTTTACTCAAAGTTGTGTCACTTCAGGAAAAACTGCACAAACTGACTGTGAAGCTCGTTTTTCTTTCATGTTACAGGTAACTGCAGCATTCAATTTAGATTTTTGGGTTCTGCCTGATCAAAGTTGAATCTTCAAACCATCTTTATTTCAGTTCATCCACACCGCATTAAAAGTATCCCAAAGTCATTGACTCCCCTGAAACGCTTTGCAGTAAAGATCAGAAAAGGTGGAAAGGCACAGCAAGCATGCATGAAGTGACCAAATCCTTCCCCAAACAAAAGTTTGGTCTAACATTTTCCCCTTGCACAAACCCTATTTGGGAAGGGATCTAGACAAGGCAGTGTTCCTAACCAGTTACATGTCTTGGAAGAACAGTAAGTCACAGGAGTAGCAACATATTTGCCTGCTCAAAAAAAAAAAAAAAAA